>CAUYON010059143.1:0-26548 GCA_963573935.1 Arctocebus calabarensis
TTTTAGTAACATAATCTTGTTCTGCAAAATCACTTACTAACCTCTTCTATTTAGCAGTATGTGTAAAATTCTGAGAGCTTCTTCAACCTGAAAACATTTTGATCTTCCATGACTTAGCAATTATGAATTGGGCTGCAATAAACATTCTGGTACAAATATCTTTGTTATAATGTGATTTGGGGGCCTTCTGGATTTATAAGGAGGACTCCTGGGGCAATTGAAGCAGCATCAAAAATAAACTACTGGGACCTGTTAAAGTAAAAGACTTCTGCACAGCCAAGAACATAGTAAGTAAAGCAAGCAGACAACCCTCAGAATGGGAGAAAATATTTGCAGGTTATTTTTCTGACAAAGGTTTAGTAACCAGAATCCACAGAGAACTCAAACATATTAGCAAGAAAAGAACAAGTGATCCAATTTCAGAGTGGGCAAAGGACCTGAAGAGAAACTTCTCCAAAGAAGACAGGCACATGGCCTACAGAAACCTAAAAAATTACTCATCATCCTTAATCATCAGATAAATGCAAATTAAAATATCTACTTTGAGATATCATCTAACCCCAGTAAGATTAGCCCACATCACAAAGTCCCCAAACCAGAGATGTTGGCATGGATGTGGAGAAAAGGGAATACTTCTACATTGCTGGTGGGAATGCAAACTAATAGGTTCCTTTTGGAAGGATGTTTGGAGAATACTTAGAGATCTAAAAATAGACCTGTCATTTGATCCTCTTCCTCTGTATATATATATACCTCCTCTTCAGGTATATATCTAGAAGACCAAAAATGCTGCTGCTTTAAATAAATTTTGTATAACCAATTTATTGAGGATATCAGAAGCTGTGAGATTTTTGAAACTTTGAAGGCTGGAAATTATGGTGTTCTCAATCATTTTAGCTTTTAGATCACAGGCAGACAGTCATTCTAGGAAGAGATGTATTCTCTTTGATAGTTTCTTGCCCACTGGATCATCTCCCATAGCTTTCTCTATTAAGGAACTACGCTATTATTAAAAACTACCAGAAACAAACCCACATCCGCTGAATTTTTCTCTTATTCTTTCCAATGCTAAAACTGTATTGACTTGAGTTTTGCATTCAGTATTATAATTCATTTTTAACAACACTTTTGATTTTGTTTAAAAGGGATAATCAGCTTTCTAGCCCGTCTTAGTAAATTCCTAAGCGTAATATTTGACCATTAAATCAATTTTGTATGGATGCATGCATTTTAGCTTTTGACTAATTCAGAGCTTTATGTCTAGGTTGGTTAGGAAATATGGAACAATATACAGCATGGAACCGATTTCCAAAACACATTACTGTGGAAGAATGGACACCATGCTTGCAAAGCACAGTTACTGATTCATCACATTAAAAGGAAACAATGAGAACAGAACAGTCTCCTGGCAAGCGTAGAGACGTTTTATGGCTTAGGGGCAACCCCCCAAGTAACTCAGTGTTCTAGAAGGAGATAAGATCAGTGACTCACCAGTAAGCATGTGTTAAACATTGATGCTTGGTACTTCTTCATGGAGGTTGTGGGGAAAGAACACATGAGGAAAAGAGCACATGGCAATTCTTACACAGGCAGCCCTCATATGTAATTACCTTAACTCTCCACACCTGTTGTGTATGTCATTACCTTAACTCACCACACTTGTTGTGTATAACCTTAATAAATAGCTGTTGTGGAGGGGGCTCTGGGCTACCCTGCACTTAAGGTCAGTCCGCCTCATGCAAGCTCATACTTCTCATCCGTGTCACGCCTGGTTCCTTCATGCGGTGACTGCGACCAGGGCCATAGGGGTGGCGACATATTATCTTAAGCAAGATAAAATCTCATGTAAAATTCTAGCAGTAGGCTGTTGAGGGCTGGTGTGAATGACTATTTTTCATTATCAGGGAGCCACTATGCTCCCAGTTTCCTAGTATTCATCCATAGGATATGACAGACTTCTTCAGGCTTCAAAAAGGACTAACAGCCATCAAATCTACATTCAGAGCAATAGAATTAAAAAATATACATATTGGTTAAAGTGCAGTCTGTTGCTGCCACCCAGCCCCCTGATCAATGACACAGAGGCAGCACTGCAGAGGAAATGATTGATTTGAGAGGGAATGGCTAACACTCACTCAGGCATTTCAGCATCTGAGGCTCACTCAGGACTTTCAGCAAATTTATTTCTTCCAACAAGGCTTATATAGACACATAACTTAATCAACAAGCATATGACTTAATCTTGTGACTTAATCAATAAACATGTGACTTAAACCTGGCCCCAGCCCTTTTACTGCCTGGTACTTCCAGGTCTCTGGATAAATTGGACTAACTGATAACCACTTATTATGTAAAACTATCGGCTAAGGTTTAACTGGCTTACCTGATAACTACTTCATCAAAGTTATTTTTATGCTAAGTAATAATCCTTTAGCTGACTATTTGGAGGCAGTGAATCATCTTAAGGGAGTAGCCTGGAAAATCCCACCAGAATTTTTCCTTTCTAACTCACAAAAGACTTTAAACTTGCCTTCACAAAATGGGAGACTGATTGACCTTACAAGGGTCCAGATAACTGTGCCCCGACACAGGTCTGCACTTCTTATTTAAAGACAGATGGCAGAAACAGCTACTTCAGAACACAGCTGCACTAGCCAGACTTTAGGCATATGGTCAGATCTAGCTGCAGACAGGAAAGACTGGGTAATTCTGTATTTATGCTGAGTGATCACATGTCCAGGTAATATTCTTTCTATTGCTGAGACAGAAGAGGAGAATGCCTGTTAGTGGAATATTAACAGTCTTTGGTATACCTCAAAAAAGAGCTTACTCTAGTCTTATACAAACTCTTCTAAAACACCATCTGATTACTTTTACTGAAAGCTTGTATAAACTTTAATAACTAAAACCAGACATGAATAATATAAGAAAATAAAATAAGGACAAATCTATTCAAAGTTTCAAATGTAAAAATACTAAATTAAATACGAACATGCATACACACACACACTAGCAGTATATTTATTTTAATACATTATGTTGGAGATGGTTCATCAATAGAAAAGAAATTTCCATAATATAGAAGACCACTTTAATAGATGAAAGAAGAAAAATATATGTGGTCATTTCCATAGGTAGAAAAAGGTAATAAAACTTTTAAGAATATTTTAGGGGCTTACTTTGTAGCATGAAGTAAAAAATTGAAGCAATGAGAATACATGTTAAAAATAAAAGAAAATGACCTGTCATAAAGCACAAATTCTAGTAACATATCTCTCAAGAAATGAATAATAAAAAAGAATTTCTTATCCTAAAAAAAGATATCTATCAAAATCGGATTAGTTATAACACTTAATGGTGACACTTTACAAACTTTCTCCACAAAGTTATGAGAAGGTATGAATGCCTTATATCATCACTATTAGTGAGAGGTTCCTGAAAGTACAATGAGTAAAAAAAAACAAGAGCTTAGAAGTAGAACTTTTAAGGAGTAAGAGATTAAAGACTCCTGTCTCATTGTGAAATTGAGACAGAATATGTGTGTGGAAAAAATAAAACAAGATGTTTATGGTTTTTTTTTTTTTTTATTGAGGCAGAGTCTCACTTTGTCATCCTCGGTAGATTGCTGTGGTGTCATAACTCACAGCAACCTGCAACTCTTGGACTCCAGCGATTGTCTTAAGTCAGACCTCCAAGTACCTGGGACTACAGGCACTCACCACGACATCTGGCGTCATATATCTTGTTTGTATATTTTTTGTTTAGCAGGCAAGGGCTGGGTTTGAACCCACCAGATCTGGAGTATGTGACCGGCTCCCTAACCGGGAGCACATGCGCCCAGCCTAAAACAAGATGATTGTACCCAAATATTTTCTAATAAAATCTATTACATGGCATGAACCAACAAATGCCTTTAAAAGACTCCTTTCAAATTAGTGGAGAAAGCATGTGTTCTTTAGATTACGATGCCAATATAGTGCAATCTTTTAATAGCACAATCTACTTGAGATTATTCTCTACACAATTTGAAACTATCAGCAGTAACCAAGAAGACTAAATCTTTGAAAGTAATAAAAAAAAGACCATCTTATAGCCTCAATTATAAAGTGCAGCTAATTAAACTGAGAACATATTAATTTAAATGCACTACTTTTATATTTTCTTTTTACAAAATGTCATTTCTTTTTAAAATGTCAAGTAAAGTGAAATCACAAGCCTCAGAATGGAAGAATTGATTTCTACCACATATTAAAGTCAAAAAAGAAACAAAAAGAGGCAAACAATTAAAAATATTAGTTAACAAAAGGAAGTAAAAAACTCAATTCACTCAAAAGAGAAAGCTTTACGTAAAAAAAAAAAAAAATGCTTTGACCTATAAACAGTTAGGAAAACCCAAGCCAAAGTAATCTTGAGACATTGTTTTACGCACTTCATGTTGGCAATGTTTAAAATGTGTGATGACTTTCAGTATTGGAGATATGATTGACTAATTATAGTGGAGGTAAGAATTTGTATAAATTTGCTGAGTAGGAAACTTGAAGTTGATAATACTAGAAGATAACAACTTCTAGTATTGATAACAATATTCATGTTTGAGCAAAGACCCTAGAATTTAGTTGAGAATTTTCAATCATCTGTCCAAGCCTACATATTTAAGTGCCATCATTGGAGCATCGTCCACAACAGCAAAAGTTTTACATATGTTAGTTACTGTAAAAAAATTGATGAATAAAGTGGATGAAAATATGTTTAATTACATACAGAATTTAAGTGGTAAAGCCTACCAGAACAGATAAATATCAAAAATATGATGCCAAATATGATACCGTGAAATGATAAGCATTCTGCAAAATATGCTAGATTCTTTTTCAAAACAGTCATAAGTACTAATAACATAAAGGGATACAAAAATACTAAATATTAAATTTACTGTAGTGATTAGACAAAGAAAGAAAAGGGAGAAGGTTAATGTTTGATTGCTTCTATTATCTTGTATTATTAAAAAAACTAGAAGGGAAAATATTGGATATCCTGGTTATTTTTTGTCCCTTTGAAGGTTATTTTAATGAAGATGATTTCAGCAGAAAACAATAATTACAGTTTTAAGATAGTCAATTAGTCACTATGTATTTGCTGTGATGTAAAGGTGTCTAAAAGCAATAAACACTTGCTTCCAGTTAATTTTAAAGACCTTTGTTTCATTGTTACTATTTAATTTCCAAAGTAATTTCTATGCTAATTAAAACCTTTAGTACCTGCACTGAAAGATCCTATCAAAAGCAACTTAATTTTTTATGAATCTGAAAAGTAAATCTAGCCTAAGAAAATTTGAAGTAACAAAATGTGTTATCAAGGGAAGCATCAGATTACAGGGTTGAGAATGATTCCCTCATAAGCCACTTCCTCATTTTAACCTTTCCCCTCAAGTAAAATTAATTACCAAAAAATTGTTAAACAATAATTTAGAAGCGCAAATGCTTGGAAATAAGTCTTCATCTTTTTTCCTCATTTTCTAGATAAACTTGATTCCTTTTTCAAAGGAGACATTTATGATTGACTACAAACATCTATATTAAAAAGTGGCAAAATGATTTGTATACAAAAGGTAAACATTTAATAGTTTTGAGCTATAGTCCCTAATCCCTGGGCCACAGACCAACAGTGGTCTGTGCTCGGTTAGCAAGGAGTGGACAGCAGACAGTAGGCAATGAAGCTTCATTTGTATTTACAGCCACTCCCCATTATCACTCATTCTGCTTTATGGAGATGTATAATTATTTCATTACATATTACAGTGAAATAATAATGGAATAAAGTGCACAATAAAGTGACCTACTTCATTCATCTTAAAACCACCTCCTCCTATCCCATGAAAAAATTATCTTCCATGAAAATGGTCCCTGAAAAGGTGACAAAAACATAAGGGACCTCTAGCTTAAAGCACCTTATTAATGTACGTATTGTGCTGAATTTTAAGGAAACAAACAAGTTAAAAAAAATGATTACTGCCTTCAGGAAATCAATGAGGTTAAGTTTGTTTGATTGTGATGACATTAGAATGTGACATTAGAATAATTAAAGAAATATATATGCATTGGAAAATTATTCTGTGACTTCTCTACAAAGAACATGAATTCTACCCTAATGTAACATTGTGATTAAAATTGTCATCATTGAATTCTGTTGCACACTAGCTATGTAACTTTAAAAAAAAAATTATATAATTGCTTTAAGTATGGCTTTCCTCATTGGTAAAATTAAACTAATATTTCATAGGATTGATGTTAGGATGAAATAATATTAATGTATATAGAACAATGCTTGAAACAAAAATGACATTGCTAATTATTTTTACTAGGTTCTTGATTCAAACTTTCATAATGCCAGTGAAAGTTTAATAACCTGATTCTTTTTCTTTTGCTTTTTTTTTTCTGAGACAGAGCCTCAAGCTGTCACCCTGGATAGAGTGCAGTGGCATCACAGCTCACAGCAAACTCCAATTCCTGGGCTCAAGAGAGTCTCTTGCCGCTGCCTCCCAAGTAGGTGGGACTACAGTCACCCACCACAAGGCCCGGCCACTTTTTGGTTGCAGCCATTATTGTTGTTTGGCGGGCCCGGGCTGGATTCGAACCCACCAGGTCAGGTGTACGTGGCTGGCACCTTAGTCCGTTGAGCCACAAGCTATGAGCCAACCTGATTATTTTCCATGGAACATACTAAATATTATAGATTGACTATTAAAATGAGAGCACATTTTGAAATAAATCACTTACCTTCAATTATGAACAAAAAAGATCAGTTAATATGCAACTGATTCATACAATTTGATCCTGGTAGATGAACTACATTTTCAATTAAAAATAGAATCAGCCCTAAGACAACTACACTTTTTAAAAATATTTGTACAATATATTTTACATATGTGGACACATTTAGTCCTGTGGTCTTCACTGAAATGAAAAAGGAGAATAAAAAATGAATAACAAAAATGCTATTTTTTTCTTGCAGTTCAGCTGGGGTTGGGTTTAAACCTGCCACCCTAAGTATATGGGGCTGGCGCCTCACTGACTGAGCCAAAATAAAAGCCAGGTGGTGTGGCAGGCGCCTGTGGTCCCAGGTACTTGGGAGGCTGAGGCAAGAGAATCACCTAAGCCCAGGTGTTGGAGGTTTCTGTGAGCTGTGATGCCACTGCACTCTACAGAGGGCGAAAGGAATAATTTACATTTGAGTCAGGGAGGGGCTGGATGGCACAAGATTTTATCATGTTGCTCAGAACAGTTTGTAACTCTGTCTCTACAAAATAATAATAATAATGATAATAATAAATAAATAAATAACAGGGAAATAATACTCTCAATTGTTCTAGAAAAGGAAGAATTAAAAAAAAATATGAGTTATAGGAATACACAGTTATTTATTGACAAAATTCTTGATTAACTATCTTCAGTTGATATTACCATATTGGCATGTATGTAAGGTAATAAACTAAAGAGAAATACCTTGACAAACGATATAAAGAAGTTATGGATCACAGAGACTTGAAAAGAATTCCATACTGTGAGAGAGAATACTGGGTGCTAACAAAGCCAGGAGTTTTAGAAAAGATCATAGCATTCTGTATGTTCCTTTGTGTAATAGAGTAGACTCCTTATTAACAGAGGACATACTCCAAAACCCCCAGTGGATACTTGAGGCTATAAATAGTAGGAAATTTTGTAAATACCATGTTTTCTCATATATACCCATACTGTACAGTGTGGATATGCTGGACAAAGGAATAATTCACATTCGAGTCAGGGAGGGGTGGATAGCACAAGATTTTATCATGTTGCTCAGAACAGTGTGTAATTTAAAACTCATAAATTCTTATTTCTGGGATCTTCCATCTACTATTTTCGGATCATGGTTGACTGTGGGTAACTGAAACTGCATAAAGCCAAACTATAGATAAGCAGGTATTACTGTGCTTACAGCTGTCATTGTAGGTATGGGCAGTAGCTTGGAGAAATTGCAATAAAGTGAATATCGTAGTTAAGTGAATTACACAATTCTTTTGGTTTTCCAGTGTTCATAAAGGTTGTATTTATACTATATTGAACTTTATTAATTATTCAATAGTATTATGTCGAAAAAAATGATATACATACATTAATTGAAAACTATTGTTAGGAAAAGCAAATTATTTAGACTTCAGAGACTCATAATATTTTTTGCCAGTGGAGACTTGCTTTGTTGTTGATGATGACTAACTGATTAGGGTAGTGATTTCTGAATGTTGGGGTTATTCTGAAAGTTTTTGAAATAAGATAGAGATCAAGTTTGTTGCTTCAATTGACTCTTCCTCTCACAAAATATTTCTTTGTTGCATGCTATACCATTTTACAACATTTTACTTATGGTTGAATATCCTTAAAAACTGGATTTAATCCTCTCAAACCATGTCACTATTTTATTACCTCAGTTTATGTAACTTGCTGCTTCAACTTGTACTTTTATGTCATTGAGATAGCTGTTTTCTGAAATTTCATGAACCAAACTCTGTTTGCTTCAAACTTTTCTTCTGCAGCTTCCTCTAACAGCCTTAGTAGGATCAAAGAAAGTTAGAGCCTTGCCCTGGATTAAGTTTTGGCTTGAAAACACATGCCTAGTTTAATCTTCTATCCAGACCACTTAAACCTTCTTCATATCAGCAAAAATGTCAATATGTTTTAACATCTCTGTGTTTACTGAAGTAGCACTTTTAATTTCCTTCTAGAACCTTCCTTTGTACTCACAGCTTGGTTAACAGTTTGGAACAAGAGCCCGAGCTTTTGGCCTGTCCCAACTTTCAATATGCCTCTCTCACTAAGCTTAATCTTTTCTCGCTTTCGATTCAAAAAAAGAGATGTCGGACTTTTCCTTTCACTTGAATACTAGAAGCCATTTTAGGGTTATTAGCCCTATTTCAACATTATCGTATCTCAGGGAAGAGTGAAGGAGAGAGATAGTGTAAGTTCAGTGCTTATATACAAGTAACTGCCAAAACATGTAAAACACTTATCAGTTACAGTCACCATCTTGTTGTACATGGTTCATGGTGCCCCAAAACAATTGCAGTAGTAATATCAAAGATGAGTGGTTTCAGAGCATCATACAAATTCAACAGTCAGAAAAAATTATAAGTATTGTTAAGAATTATCAAAGTGTGATACAGAGGTATGGAGTGAGAACATGCCATGGAAAATGCCAACAATCAAGTCTTTTGATTCAGGTTTGCCACAAATCTCCAATTTGCAAAAAAAAAAAAAATATACATATATATAGTAAATGTGTATGTATATAAGTATATAGATACATATACTTTTACAAAGCACAATTAAGCAAAGCTAAAAAAAACACAAGGTATGTCTATGTATTTAAGCATTTACTTACTTGTGAATTAAATACAAGTTTAAGTATCCATTTGTGCCTGTTACAATTCTAATAGATAGCCAAAAAATACTTGTGATTAACCAACAACTGAAGGAAGGTGCTAGCTGATTTATAATGATAAGGACTATAAACATTTCCAACATTGCTACATCAGATAAATTATCATTCAACATTAGATTAGGGAACAAAATTAGAAAAAAAAATTAAAGTAACTATATCAGTTAAAATACAAATACTTTTGGCTCCATGCCCATAGCACAGTAGTTACAGTGCCAGCCACATTCACCGAAGCAGGCGGATTCAAGCCCAGTCCCAGCTAAACAACAATGACAAACAACAACAACAACAACAAAATAGCCAGACGTTGTGGCAGGAGCCTGTAGTCCCAGCTACTTGGAAGGCTGAAGCAAGAGAAATGCTTATACCCAAAAGAGTTTGAGGTTGAGCTATGACACCACAGTACTCCATCAAGGGCAACATTGTGAGATTCTGTCTCAAAAAAACAAAAAATACAAATACACAGTTACTTGGGAGGCTGAGGCAGGTGAGTCACCTAAGCCCAGGAGCTGGAGGTTGCTGTGAACTGTGAGGCCATGGAACTCTACCAAAGGCAACAAAATAAGACTCTGTCTCTAAACAAACAAACAAACAAAACAAATACATTCTAAAAAATGAAAAATATGCGTGTTAAAAAGATGAACTAGGTTGTTCAAACTTTTTTTCTATTATGCAGAAGGCTTCAGTGAACGTTAGTGTATAAGTTTTGCATACAGTTTTGTATTTCTTTTGAATAAATACCTACGAGTACATTTGATGGGTAATATGGTAATTCTATATTTAAAATTTAGGAGCACTGTCAAACTGGCTTCCAAAGTCTGTAGACTAGTTGATATTTCTCTATGTGTTCACCAAAACTTGTTATTGTCTGTCTTTTGTTTTATGGCTACTCCAATGTGTCTAAACATGTATCTGATACTAGCTGTGGTTTGAATTTCCCAAAAATCTATGAACTGATGAATGAGAAAACAAAGCATGATATATCTATAAAATGCAAATTATTCATCAGTAAAATAGAAACAAATACTAATTATGATACAACATAAATGAACCTCAAAATATTATACTCAATGGAAGAAGGCAGCCATAGAAACTACATGAAATATGAATCCATTTATATGAAATGGTCAGACTAAGCAAATGTAGGCTGATATAAAACAGAATAGGTAGTAGCCTGGGGTTGGGGCAAGAAACTAGTTAGTGCTAAGGAATACAAGATCTGTTTCCAGGGTTATGAAGTGTTTAAAAATTAAGATATGACAACAATTACACAACTGTAAATATCCTATAAGCCACTTAACTGTACATTTTAAAAACTTGAGATTTATGTTATGTGAGTTATCTATCAATAAAACTCATAGAAATAAGAATTTTAAAATGTAATATAAAACAAAAAATTAAATACCACATATTATTTTATTTTGTGAATACCATAATACACGTTTTCTATTTTCTGAATAATTCATTTATTTATTCAATAAGTATTGGTTGATCACTGGGCAGTGCCTGTGACTCAGTGAGTAGGGCACCAGTCCAATATACAGAGGGTGGCATGTTCAAACCCAGCACTGACCAAACTGCAACAAAAAATAGCTGGTGTTGTGGTGGGCACCTGTAGTCCCAGCCACTCAGGAGGCTGGGGCAAGAGAATTGCTTAAGGCCAGGAGTTTGAGGTTGCTGTGAGCTGTGACACTACGACACTCTTCCCAGGGCAATAGCCCAAAGGCTCCATCTCAAAAAAGAAAGAAACAAAGAATGAAAAAAGTGGAAGAATAATTAAAAATCTTTCTAACAGCTTTTTAGAGTTTCACAGGGCAGAGACTCTCACAAGTCTCTTCACAAATACCCAAGGGCACTACTGCTGAGCATGGACAAAGAACTCCCAGCATTCAACTTCCCTCTGTAGGGAAATAAAAAAAAAAGGCAAGGAGAACAAACAGGTTTCTGAGTCTTACAGGGCACTGCCTAAATGACCAGCTTTCTACAGAGACCACATCTGGAGATGGCTGGGAAAAAAAGAAGGATAAAGCTTATCAATATGGGTCACACTGTGTGCCAGACTTGAACAGTCTTCTCTGCTAAGGACCTCGATAGTCTTTGAAGCCACCATGTACACCTGGAAGCTCTAAGTGCTCACAACTGAGTAGTGTTCATTGTTGGGGGTCTCAGTCTCACTCCACAGACTGCAGGGACTGCAACTGTCCCTTGCAACTGTTTACATGCATGATACCACCTATGACTCCTATGTCCACACAGACTGCTGGTCTCCACTGCCATACATGTGCCTTGACTCCTGCCCCTGGCCCCAGTCTATAGCACCATGCACATACCCACAGCTGACTTCAGACGTCAGGCACATGATGATACCTAAAGCTCTATAGCTGAATGTATACATAAAACTGATCCTAACCCTGTGGCTGCCTGCACTGATGTCTTGCCATTGAATTCCAGAGGCAATGATAAAAACACCAACAGCCCCTGCAGCCACCAAAAATCTATTCCCATCAAGGACCATGCAGTTGTCAATGTCATGAACATCAGCTGCTTGTGCTGATGGGACACCAAGGCCCTCCACTAGAGTTGGGGCCATAGCATTATCCAGTGTCCCCTATAGCCTCCTTACAGATAGAAACCTTTCCTTACTGAAGGCAGTTAATGTCTGAAATAGATTAGTGCTTCACTAGATATGCACATGATTCATGCAAGGCTATAAGGATATATACAGGATACATAAGGAAAATATCAATAAAGGAAAAAAATAACTTTCAGTATTAACATCAAAGGGCTGGAGACCCACAATTTACTTAATGAAAAATTAAAAATATTTGTTTTGAAGAATCTCAGTGATTTACAAGGAAAAAATAAATAATTTAATAAAATCAAGAAAATGATATAAGAAAAAAACCAGAAGCTCAACAGATAAAATGCACATGCAAGTGACAGACACACAAAGACATTTTGAAGCTGAAAGAATATAATGGACCAACTAAAAATGCAATACCATGGTTTAGCAGAAGACTTCATCAAGCAGAAGAATAAAGAAGTGAATTTGAAAATAGATTACTTGGAATAATTTATTGAAAAGACAGTAGAAAAGAATTAAAAGGAATTTCAAAAATCAAAAAGGAATGTGTGGAACACTGTAAAGAAAGCTAACTTTTGCATTATAGGAATTCCAGAAGGAAGGACAGAAAATGAAGAAAATGCTCATATAAAAATAATGGGTAAAGGGCGGCACCTGTGGCTCAAAGGAGTAGGGCACTGGACCCATACACCAGAGGTGGTGGGTTCAAACCCAGCCCCAGCCAAAAAGAAAGTGCAAATAATAATAATAAATAAATAATAATAATGGGTAGAAATATCCCAAATTTGAGGAAAAATGTAAACACCTGGGTTAGGTGCATGAAATTCAAATATCACCAATCAGACATAATCCAAAAGAAACTGCACCAATACATGATATAGTAAACTGTTGACATCAGAGACACACAGATAATTTTGGAAGAACAAGAGAAAACGAGCAGAGTGTGCAACGTACAAGCGGACGTTAGTCAGAATATGCGCGGGATTTGGAGCAGAAAGCCCGCAGACCAGCAGAGGGTGAAGTGATGATTTCAAAGTACTGAACGGAGAACGTTAAACTGCTGACCAGGTATATCTTTTCTGGAAAGCTGTTATTCAGAAGTAAGGGAGACATAAAGATCTGCCAGACACAAAAGCTAAGGGAGCTGGTAACTACTACTTGCCTCGTAAAAAACGTTAAAGGAAATTCTTCAATCTAAAATGAACGTGCATTAGGTGGTAACAGGCAAACACATGAAAGCGTAAAAGGCCCTGGTGAAAGTAAATATAAGCTCAGAATATATGAATAAGGCAAAAGTGGCCTGTAAGTCACCAATAGCTCTAACTAAAGTTTAAAGGACCTTTTTTTTTTTTTTTAACTACAACTTTTATAATGACTTTTGGATCTACACACAACATAAAAAGAAGTAAACAGTGGCATCAAAAAAAAAAAAATGTTTGGTGCCTGTAGCTCAGCAGCTAGGTCACCAGCCACATACATACACCAGAGCCGACAGGTTTGAATCTAGCTTAGGCCTCCAAACTACGATGACAACTACAACCAAAAAATAACCAGGCATTGTGGTGGGCAACTGTAGTCTCAGCTGCTTGGGAAGCTGAGACAAGAGCTTAAGCCTGAGAGTTTGGGGTGATGTGAGCTGTGATGCCACAGCACTAGACCTAGGGCGACAGCTTGAGACTCTGTCTCCAAAATAAATAAATAAATAAATAAATAAATAAATAAAAGTAAATGGTGTGTTAAGTACAGTGTTTTTGTATGCTAAGTTGTTACACTCTTAAAAGACTGGTATAAGGATAAGATATTTTACAAAATGACTTCTGATAACCAGAAAACAAAAACACACAAAAAACAAAAAGATAAAAAAGAAATCAAAGTGTACCGCTATAAAAAAAAAAAAAAGAACACCAAATCACAGATATAGAAAGAATGGAAGAAAGAAATAAAAGATCTTCAAAACAATGAGAAGGGCAGCGCCTGTGGCTCAAAGGAGTAGGGTGCCGGCCCCATCTGCTGGAGCTGGCGAGTTCAAACTCAGCCCCAGCCAAAAACTGTAAATAAATAAATAAATAAATAACCAATGAGAAAACAATTAACAAAGTGGAAATAGTATATTCTTACCTATTTATAATTCTTTTAAACTTAAGTGGACTAAATTTGACATTCAAGAGGCAGAGAGTGGCTTAGTTGAAAAAAAAAATACCACAAACCAACTATATGTTTCTTACAAAAGACTCACTTCACATTTAAGGACAAACATAGACTAAAGTCAAAGGAAGCAAGCAAACAAACAAATATATTTCACTAAAATGGAAACCAAAATAGAGTAGGTATAGGTATACTTACATTAAAAAATACACTTTAAGTCAATAATAGTAATTATATAATATTAAAGAACACAATTCGTCTGAGACTATAACAATTTTAAATATATCTGCATGCATTATAGCACCTACATGTAAAGCAAATATTAACATATATGAAGGGAGAAATTGGCAGCAAAACAATAACAATAAAGAAACTTTAATAACCCACTATTAACCAAAGTAAGTCAGAAAATCAATAAGGAAAATTTGGAGGTCAATTATACTTTAAACTAAGTGAACCTAACAGACATATCCAGATTTTATAAAGCACCAGGACAATAGCCATTCTTCTTAAGCTCGTAAAGAATATTCTCCAAGATATGTCATATACTAGGTCACAAAATATGTCTTAACAAATTTGTATAGATGGAAATCATATAAAGTATCTTCTCTGAGGACAATTACATGAAGCTACAAACCGACAGAAAGAGGAATTTTGACAAATTTACAAAGATATGCCTTTGAAAAACCAATGAGTTAAGGTCAATTCAGGTTAAGTTTGCCCGCTTTCAGAGTTTTTCCTGACGCTTACCCTAAGAGGCTGGGATATTCCTGGTTGATGATGTTCAACTATTGAGTGCTAAATATAAACAATGATTAAGTGCCTTATACTACTTTCATTCTCCTTCTGTCAAAGCCACCTACTTTCCTATCAATCTCAAACATGATCTTGCTTTCGTTCGACAGTTTAAATGTTGATTCCAATCACTCTTAGTTTTAAGTTCCTAGATGGCGTCAGAGTAGGAAAGACTGTGGATGTTGTTGGTGTTGGTGTTGGTATTGGTCAGTTGGGTAGATTTTGTCTTTTTTGTTGTAGTTGTTTTTCAGTCTTTTCCTTTAATTGTAACACATCTTTATTTTTGCATCGACCACACATCTTCTGGGTGACTCTGTTACCAGATCAACATGGCTATTCAAACGTCTTGTTTGTGCTGCCACATCCCTCTCTAACTGACAGAGCCTCATTGAGAGAAACTTGACAATGTCAGTGGAATTACTGGGGACAAAACCAGCTTAGCTCTTTAAAATTAACTTAATTATTTAAGAATTATTCATAGAGTTTCCGGTGGTTACATGCAAAAATCTAGGAATTGAAATAAACATGCAGAAATGACAGAGAGTTACTGTCAAGTAGAGGGGAAAAATAAATAAATAAATAATTACAATACACTGAAGTCATTTCTTTGAATTGATGATTGAGAGGAAATTATGAGAACATTATTGAAAGTCGCTTTTCATATCAAAATTTGGAAGTATAGGAGATTTACTGTATACATGTTTTCCTAGGGAATATTAATTTAGAAAAAAATGAAAGCTTTTCAAAAGAACATTCTCTTCTCTCCATGTTGCCCTTCTTGGACATCTGACCATTTAACGCTATCTTTACCTTTGTTACATCTAGGATGATTCAATCATTCTAATCCTATAAATACATAATTTTGCAATGAGTTCTCCTTCCCAACCACTAGGTAGAGTCTGTAATCACTACCGTGGGCTTCCTTTCTTCACAGTGGCATGTAATTAGGAACATTTCATTACTATAGCAAACTAGCAGTCAAAAAAGAAAAATGACAATTTGTATGAAACAAAATATACAAACTGTAGGGAAGTGAAGGAGGAGGATATAGTACAGATAGCAGTAATCAGACTCATTACATAAAATTCCTATTACTAATAAGTTCCATAATGCATCTGAAGCAGTAAAGGTTTCCAGGGGCTAGCAGCCTGGTAATAATGAATCCTTTCTGGCTGCAAAGTTGACCTTCATTTTTAATAGAACTATATAAATACCGACTTTATCCCTTTCTTGGGAATTTCCACCAAATTGTTTTAGCCAGAAGAAACTTCTAACATTAAATGAAGCTGCCTGGGGAAAGATTATAGATTATTATAACGTTCAGTCTTAACGAGGTAACTAAATGTTGTGTCATCATATAAGAGTAAAGCATGCTTTTTATTTCTTTTTTATCATTTCCAATTGATGGGTCTATGATTTTGAAAGCATTACATAATTTTATAATTGATATCCTTACAGTGTAACCTTTCTTGATATGTGTGTGTCTATACACATATATGTGTAAGAGATTTTCAATATAAAGTGTATTCAGTATTCAGTAATAAATGATTTGGTAGTGTTATTTTTTCAAAATGAATGAGTCATTTATTGGTGAGGCAAGAGTGTCAGGAACTGTTGTTAATGGTCTTAAGATTTTTCTGTACTTGCAAATTAATCTGTTAGCTTGTCATATCTTCATTGATCTTGGCTGAAGAAATGAGACTCCTGGTCGAAGATCAGGGACTTTACTATTTATGGCACAGAGAAAAGCATGAGGATTCACCTATCTGTATTAGTTGCCCTTGTCCTCCAAGTCCTAAAGCACCAATGAGAATAAGCGCTGATTGATGCATGCACATACCCTGGATTATATCACAGAAAAAGTACACTGAGTTTAGGGGTTCTTTTACTATATTGTAAGCACACTTACCCTCTTCTGAGAAGGAAAATATCTTCATAACACTAGATATTTACAATATTAGTAAGCATACCTATCTTTTTGTTGAGACATTATGTACTTCAAGGCTGTACACTATGAAGATCTCTTTAAACAGATGGTTTCAATAAAGGAGGCAGTAAATGTCTTGTTTACATCTCTCAGCAGTGTTCACCCTTTGTTTTTATACTATTTTTCTTGACTTCTGACAAGATTCTCCGTGAGTATACCACTTTCTCGGCCACTCTGATTAATCTGGCCTACAGACACTGGGACCATATCTATGAAACTCTCTTATTTAATGTTTAATTAAGGTTACTGTCAACAGGGTTCCAAACAACAAAATAAAGCCAAAAAGATTAGTAACCTCACTGTTCTTTCTGGACACAATCTGTTGAATAAATCCGAGAAAACCACCAGGCACTACTTTGGAAAGTGATGTACCTTTTTCACTAAATTCATTATATTTAGAATCTTTCTAGCTTTCCCAAGGCATTAATCCACACTGGGAAGGATGTACTAGCAATCATCCATATTCTACCTTGGCCTGCAAAGAGAAAATGTGGGACAATTCCATAATTCATAATGATCCTGATGAATGAGTTGAAATTTATCTTAATGCTTTCTGGTACCAAAGTGGTATCTCTGAAAGTTCAGTTAATGTCAGGGACAAATTCCATTTCACTTTTTTAAATGTGACAATTTTTATGACATGGCAACAGCTCATATGGTGGAGGATATCAGTAAAGTATTACCTTTCTTTCCAGCAAGGTTGCCTAAATAGACAAGAGTAGTCTCATTTCAGGGACATTTTTATAGCCACCTGGGAGCTACATGATCTCCTGAAGGTATTTACTTAACAGTTCAAGATACTTACAACCACATTTAAAATGCAAACCATCATGTTTCCAACCAAGAGGGGAGTCAATACTTGGTCTTCTATCAAAAAATACAGTCTTGGTAGTAACATGGTAAGCCCAGAGTCATGTTGTCAATTAATTGTTAGGGGCTCTATCAAGAGACTTACACCAATTAAGAGCACAGGTTGGTAAGGCCTCTAATGTGACCTTCTGGAAAGGTAGCTTATTTAGAATTCCTAAGTCAAGTTCATGATTTTGAAAGGCATGCCTCAGGGCAGTTTTTTTTGTTTGTTTTCACCTCAAGGTGAATTATTCTACCTCATGAATTGACTGAGTTCTAACCATGGAATTGAGTGTGTAAAAGACATCTAGAAGTCTTGACATATGTTCAAGTCATGACATATGGGAATTTCAGAGATTAAAAGTCATTTTCTGCTGTTCTGATAGGCATCTTAATAAGGTTAAGATGAATGATGACCAAATAATGGGCAGTGCAAACTGACAAGAAATGGCCATCCCAGCATTCAGTAATATTGGATGTACTCGCAAGGAGTAGGAGCTCTGCTTCAGAATACTTTTCTTTTTTGCAGAATATTTTAGGGGAGAATCTTAGCAAGTTTGAAACATCCCTCTAAGGCGTTGGCTTTTCCTTTGCCACAAAATCAATATGTTCCATTCCTATAGGGGTAAATTCACCTTTTCCCCCATCATTTTCTAGTCACATGAGACTATTTCATTAGAAATAGTTTCAGAAGGCCAGGAATTTTTTTTTAATTTTTAGAGATCCATTATAACCCCATCTACCATCACCCACTCTAGGGGGACTTGGCAAACAGGGTACTAGAACAATATAATCATTATCCTTAAAATCCAGAACTATTTCAACCAAACAAGATAGTCCAGAAATTTCATATAAATTCATTAGGATTTGTGGCATATAAATTGATCATATCTTATGGTCAATGGGGCAATAAATGTTCTTTCTAATGAAGGAGTCATAGGACAAGTAGTGAGAAATAAGTTCAAAGACAGCTGTTAAGAGGTATGTAGGGTCCTTAACTGTCTTCTGGGCAAGGGTACTTACCAAGCAGTATTTCAGTGCCTGGTCAGCCTCATTTTAACAATTAGTTCTGATAATAATAACGTATGGACAGTAGAGTCTGCATACAAGTGACAAAAGTTATATGCACAGGTATATACCCTTATTGAGTATGCATGAAGCAAATTTTGCCATGATTATAGAAAGGAACCAGTTGCATTGTTAAAAATTTAACTTTCATTTGAGAGAAAAAGGGGCTGAGTGTTAATGTTAGAAGTCCTGGTTGCTCTAGTGGAGTTTTGGCCATCTTGAAAAGATCTCCTTAAGTCAAAGAATCCCCCATGATCTCAAGAGAATCACTGACTTAAATTGGTTTTTTATTCACAGAGGCTCCCTAAAATGATTACTCTGAGGAAATCTAATAATGTTTCATTAGATTTTTATCATGAATGGTGCTAGATTTTATTAAATGCTTGCTCTGCATCTTTTGATATGATCTTAGGGCTTTTATTTTTGCTTTTTTTTTACCTGCTGAATAGCACTTATTAATTTGTGAATTTCCAACCATCCTTGCATCCCACTTGATCATGGTGAAGTATTTTTTTGATGTGCTGTTGAATTCAGTTTGCTAGTATTTTGTTTAGGATTTTGCAACTATGTTCATAAAGAATACAGATCTGTTGTTTTCTTTTTATATTGTACCCTTTGCAGGCTTTGGTATGGAGATGATATTGTCTTAGTACAATGATTTAGAGAGATTTTCTCCTTCTCAATGTTATGAATAATTTTTATAGGATAGGTGGTAGCTCTTCCTTGTAGATCTATGGATACCATAAGATTATAATACTGCCTTTTTTTCTGTACTCTTTCTATGTTAGATACACACATACATACACTAGTAAATTCCCTCCAGTATTCTGTACAATAACATGCTGTCCAAATTTGTAGCCTAGAAGCAAGGCTACATCACATAGTCTAGGTTTGTAGTAGACTGTACCCTCTAGGTATGTGTAACTACAATGTATGATATTCTCACAATGACAAAATTGCCTAATGACACATTTCTCAGAATGTAGCCCCATTGTTAAGGAACACATTACTGTGTACAAAATAAATGGTTGATGAAATATTTCTTTCATTTATTTATTTATTTATTTATTTTTATTGTTGGGAATTCATTGAGGGTACAAGAAACTAGGTCACACTGATTGCATTTGTTAGGTAAATACCCTCTTACAATCGTGTCTTGCCCCCAACCTGGCATACACCAAGACCCCACCCCACCTCACTCCTTCCCTCTCTCTGCTCTTCCTTTCCCCACTCTTCCTTCCTTCTTTCTCTCTCTGCTCTCCCCTTCCCCCACCCCACCATGTCATTAATTGTCCTCATATCAAAATTGAGTACATAGGATTCATGCTTCTCCATTCTTGTGATGCTTTACTAAGAATAATGTGTTCCACTTCTAAATGGGTTAATACAAAGGCTGTAAAGTCTCCATTTTTTTAAATAGCTGAATAATATTCCATAGTGTACATATCCCCCAGCTTATTAATCCATTCCTGCATTGGTGGGCATGTACGCTGTTTCCACGTTTTGGCGATATTAAATTAAGCTGCAATAAAGAGTCTTGCACCAGTGTCCTTATGATAAAAGGATTTTTTTTTTTCCTTTTGGGTAGATGCCCAGTAATGAGATTGCAGGATCAAATGTGAGGCTAGCCTGAGTTCTTTGTGGGTTCTCCATACTTCCTTCCAAAAAGGTTGTATTAGTTTGCAGTCCCACCAGCAGTGTAAAAGTGTTTCCTTTTCTCCACATCCACTCCAGTGCAGTTTTGAGATTTTGTGGTGTGGGCCATTCTTGCTGAGGTTAGATGGTATCTCAGGGTGGTTGCAATTTGCATTTCTCTAATAATTAGGGATGATGAGCATTTTTTCATATGTTTGTTAGCCATTCATCTTTCTTCTTTAGAGAATGTTCTATTCGTGTCTCTTGCCCATTGATATATGCGATTGTTGGCTTTTTTCATGTGGATTAATTGCCTCTCTTTTTTTTATTTTGAGATACTCTGAAAAATTATTAGTTACCATGCCCATTATATATTTTTCAAGTGGTACAGTGAACATAAAAATTTTGTATGAGGGAAAAGTGGTATAGCTGTGACAAAAAATACTATTTTGCAATTTGTTTTAGTCAAACAACCAGGTAAACTTGGTTTAATATCTTTCCATTTTATATTGACTTCAATGAGAACAAAATGTTTAAAAATTAATTTATATCATGTACTATATAAATATTATAATATATATAAAGAATCTGTGCAATATAACTGAAAAAAACATAGAACCTTGGCCTACTTGTGTCTTGAAAAATTCTATTTACCTCTCTAAATGTGTTTCCTCATTTGTAAAATGAAGAGATTAGACAAATTGGTCATTGATATTTCTTAAGATCTAATTGCTGATGATTATAAATAGGTTCTAGGGAGTTAGGCAGGGTCTGTACTTGCCTCCCTATAATAATTATAAATTATTATAAATTTACAGATTGTTGGGGGACTTTATCTCTTCAAGCAATTTTGCTAGAAATCTAAAAATATATCTGTTTGTTTTGTTTTGTTGTTTGTTTTTACTCTACACATTTGTATTATTCTACATTATTCTTATCTTTTTCCTGGTTCCTCCCACAATGGTGATGCAAACCAGGGATAGTTGATGGTTTAGTTAATAAATATAATTTCATTTTTCCATCCAGCAGTTAGGGAAAAATATAAAATATAGGGAGAGGGGAAAATATGAAAGAAGGAATATTAAAAGTTACATTTACATTTTCCATGAGGGCAAAGTTTCTATTTTCTCCATTGTACACCAAACTATTTTTCTGGAAACTTAGTCATTGTATGGATGGAAGTCCTTTGGTGCTTCACTTAATTGCAGTAGTTACTCTTAAAGCTAGATAAGTCTTCAAAAATCATCTTTTTATTAAAATATTTTAAATTACCCATTGAGTGTGTTACTGATAACACCCAGGCCCCTAATTAATGCTGGTAGCATGGTGTAATTATCACCACGTTGTAGCAGAGATACCAAATGTAGAGCTGTATAGTTTGGTTTGTGTCTTTTGAGATACTGTGTAATCTGCT
The DNA here is from genome assembly GCA_963573935.1 of Arctocebus calabarensis. Lineage (NCBI taxonomy): Eukaryota > Metazoa > Chordata > Mammalia > Primates > Lorisidae > Arctocebus > Arctocebus calabarensis. The sequence continues at coordinate 21,946 of CAUYON010059143.1, forward strand.
TAAAGTTACACCACTAATAAACTCCTTACCACTAGAGATTAAAAGGAAAATCATGAAACAGGACTAGAACTAGAGTCTTCTCATTCCAAAGCCTTCCACTTGACCATGCCAATGTTTCTCCTCAGCTCTCCTGGATTCAGTTTGCGTATCTACATTTTTGAAATGAGAGTTTATGAAAGTAAAGGCAACAGAGGATGCTTCCTTTTCTAAAACTTAATAATAGAATAATTACTAATTAGTGTAAGATTTTACACTGTTGATCGGCAAGAGAATTCTGGCATTCTCCATATTTCAGAGGCAATAAGAATACAAGAATTTCACCTTAAATTTCCGTTTTTGGAATCTCCACTTTCTGACTAAAAATATGTACCCATATAAGGTTGACTTTATTGTATAATTTGAAGGCAAAGTTTAAAACTTCAACTAGTTTTTTTAGTGAATTCGGATATTACAAAGAGTTACTACTACCATAAGTTTTTTACATTTTCAAAATTCCAACATTTACATGATTAATATTTTATATAATAGTAGAGACCCCCAAATATTAATTAACAATTACTATGAGGTAGCCATGTTCCAAATGGCATTATTGCATTCAGTAACTCATTGAATCCCCCTAGAAAAACATATGAGAATAGTAACGGTAATTATTTGTTTTATTACAGATGAGGAAAGTGAGGTAGAGTGATACTATGTAATTTTCTCAAAGTCATGTAGCTAATATAATCTTTGCTCTTGTAGATTAAAAAATATTCAACAAATAAAAACTGCAATGCAGAGGGAGGGGTAAGATGGCCAACTGGAAGCAGCTTCCAACAGAGGCTCCTGTCCAAAAGGAAAGATAACCTCCAGAAACTGCCCAATTGAGCTGAAGTCTGGGAGCCCAGCAGATAGAGAGAGAGAAGTGATAACTGCAGGTCACCCCTGAAGCAAGCCGCGACTTCCAGAAACCAAGCTTCAGGCTGAAAAACTGAACTAAAGTTTTCCACCACTCTGAACATCCAGGATTCTCTTCCCCCCTTACCTCACACACCTGAAGCCTGATCTCAGCATAAACTGAATGAGGAGGACTTGAGCAGTGCCCACCCTCCCTGTTGGCCCAACATGGCGGCCCACCAGGTAAGAGACTCCAGGGCCCCACCAAGCCCCTGCCAGCCCCCAGGCCAGGGACTCTGCCTGGACCACTGCTCGGCTTTGATCTTTGCCCCACCAGGCCTCGGCCCACCACCCACAGTGGCCAGGAACTCTGCCAGGACTCCTGCATGCCCCAATTTGCACCCTACTGGGTCTGGGCCTGCCGCCAGCAGCGCCCAGGAAGTCTGCCGAGACTCCCGATTGGCACCGATCTGTGCCTGCCAGCTGGAATCCCACCTGGCTCTGATCCATGCCCCAGGCCCGCAGTCCTTCCTCTGGAGCCCTCCTCCCAGCCAGAGACTGCTGGAGGCACAGGATCCCTTTGCAAAGCAACTGGTTGCCCCATCCCACACACTGCTGCTTGACTGGGCATCCCACACTCCCGAGCTGCTCCCTCAGACAGAACTCCCTCAATGGGGCAGTCCCAAAGGAGCTACACAGGGTCACTCCCTAAAAGATCCAGCAATAATACAGTGATCCTGCCAGGGTCTAATCTGGGATAGAAACCTCCCCAACTCTGAGGACAGTCATAGGCAATGGTGAAAAATAATCATGAGGTGGAATCAACAGAAAAACTCTCGCAATATGAATAATCAGAGTAGATCAACTCCCCCAAGGAACGACAAGGTAGATACAGCACAAAATTCTTTGCATAAGCAAATGGCTGAGATGTCAGAAATATAATTCATAGTCTGTGTAGCAAATAAGATCAACGGAATGGAGGAAAAGATGGAATTAGAATTTCAGGCAGTAATCCAAAAGATGACCCAAAAGATGTCTCAAGAATTCAACGAATTCAAAGACAAAATGACCAAAGATTTTTGACATATTGAGACAAGAAGTTGCAGCCTGCATAGATCTGAGAAATACAGTAGAATCCCTCAGTAACAAAAGGAAGGAAGCAGAAGAAAGCATGATTTCAGACATGGAAGACAAAGCTTTCGAACAATCCCAAACTTCCAAAGAGGAAGAGAAATAGAAGGCAAAAATGGATCATTCTCTAAGACAGCTCTGGGATAACTCAAAGAAAACCAATATTTGCCTTAGAGGGATACTGTACAATGATAAAGTGGTGTCACAAGGCACAGAGTCTCTTCTTTATGAGATTATGAAAGATAATTTTCCAGACATGCCAAGAGATTCTGAAATTCAAATATCAGACAGTTTCAGAACCCTAGCATGACTCAACCCAAATAAGACATCCCCCAGGCACATAATTAAGTTCACTAAAGTTAATATGAAGGAGAAAATTCTGAAAGGAGTCACACATAAGAAACCCATTACCTACAAGGGGAAGAATATTAGAATAACTGCAGATCTCTCTGATCAAACCTTTCAAGCTAGAAGAGAATGGTCATCAACTTTTAATCTCCAAAAACAGAAGAACTTTCAACCCAGGATCCTATACCCAGCTAAACTGAGTTTCATTTATGATGAAGAAATTAAATACTTTAACAACATCCACATGTTGAAGAAATTTGCTAAAAGTAAACCAGCTCTCCAGGATATTCTCAGACCTATCCTCCATAATGACCAGCGTAATCCTCCTCCACAAAAGTAAACTCAACCAGAAACTTTTTATCAAATTTAAGCTTCCACAGTGATGAAAGGATTAAAAATGTCCACTGGACTTTCTAAAGATTTATCATTGTTTTCAATTAATGTGAATGGTTTAAATTGTCCTCTAAAGAGGTATAGTTTGGCTGAATGGATACAAAAACTCAGGCCTGATATCTGTTGCATACAAGAAACTCATCTTACCTTAAAAGATAAATTTAGACTCAAAGTAAAGGGATGGTCATCTATATTCCAGTCAAATGGAAAACAGAAAAAAGCAGGTGTTGCAAACTTATTTGTAGATACAATAGGCTTTAAACCAACCAAAGTAAATAAGGATAAAGATGGACATTTCATATATGTTAAAGGTATTACTCAATATGATGAGATTTCAATTATTAATATTTATACACCCAACCAGAATGCACCTCAATTTATAAGAAAAACTCTAATAGACATGAGCAACTTGATTTCTTCTAGCTCCATAGTAGTTGGAGATTTTAATACTCTTTTAGCAGTGCTGGATAGATCCTCCAAAAAGAAGTTAAGTAAAGAAAATTTAGATTTAAACTTAACCATTCAACAACTGGATTTAACAGACATCTACAGAACATTTTGTCCTAATAAAATTAAATACACATTCTTCTCCTCATCCCATGGAACATACTCCAAAATCAATCACATCTTAGGTCACAAGTCTAACCTCAGCAAATTTAAAAGAATAGAAATTATTCCTTACATCTCTGACCATCATGGACTAAAAGTTGAACTCAATAGCAAGAGGAAGCTGCATACTCACAAAAAAAACATGGAAGCTAAATAACCTTATGCTGAAGGATAGATGGGTCATAGACAAGATTAAGAAGGAAATTATCAAATTTTTGGAACAAAATAACAATGAAGACATGAATAATTAGAACCTCTGGGATGCTGCAAAGGCAGTCCTAAGAGGGAAATTTATAGCACTGCAAGCCTTCCTCAAGAAAACGGAAAGAGAGGAAGTTAACACTTAATGGAACATCTTAAGCAATTGCAGAAGGAAGAACATTCCAACCCCAAACTGAACAGAAGGAAAGAAATAACCAAAATTAGAGCAGAATTAAATGAAATTGAAAACAAAAAAATTATACAGCCTATCAATAAATTAAAAAATTGGTTCTTTGAAAAGGTCAATAAAATAGATAAACCTTTGGCTAACCTAATTAGGAAAAAAAGAGTAAAATCTCTAATTTCATCAATCAGAAATGGTAAAGACAAAATAACCACAGACCCCTCAGAAATTCAAAAAATCCTTAATGAATATTATAAGAAATTTTACTCTCAGAAATATGAAAATCTGAAGGAAATTGACCAATACTTGGAAGCATGCCACCTACTAAGACTTAACCAGAATGTAGTGGAAACGTTGAACAGGCCAATATCAAGTTTGGAAATAACATCAACTATAAAAAATCTCCCTAAAAAGAAAAGCCCGGGACCAGATGGCTTCATGTCAGAATTCTACCAAAACTTTAAAGAAGAACTAGTACCTAGTACTAGATTTATATTACTTAATACCTAGGTACTAGTATTTATATTACTAAATCACTTTCAAAATTTAGAAAAAGGAATACTACTCAACACATTTTATGAAGCAAACATCACCTTGATCCCTAAATCAGGGAGAGACTCAACAAGAAAAGAAAACTATAGACCAAAATCACTAATGAATATTGATGCAAAAATATTTAACAAGATACTAACCAACAGACTCCAAAAACACATCAAATTGTACACCATGACCAAGTGGGCTTTATCCCAGGGTCTCAAGGCTGGTTCAATATACGTAAATCTATAAATGTAATCCAGCACATAAACAAATTAAAAAATAAAGACCATATGATTCTCTCAATTGATGCAGAAAAAGCTTTTG
>CAUYON010059148.1:0-38399 GCA_963573935.1 Arctocebus calabarensis
AAAGAAAGAAAGAAAGAAAGAAAGAAACAGAAAAAAAAACCCTTGAATCAAAAGATCCACCTTTGTCTTTTGGTTAGCCCTATCTCAGACTCTAACCTCATATCTTTTGGCATTTTATTGCTTTCAAGGATCCAGCTATAAAAGAGGAAGAAATTGAACTTTATTAGACATCTTGATGGTGTATGCCAAGCCCAGAAATCCTCTCTGTGAATAATTTTCATATATTTATCAATAATGTTAATTATGTATCAATAATGTTTGGAAGCATGCTATTGTAATCGAGGTATTCTCCTTAATTGTCTGGAAGAGGAGATAACTATGAGTGCATTTAAAGTCATTCAGCCTTACTCATCAGTAGGTAGGGAAGGGAGAAAGTCTGCCTCAGTTTTCCGGTTTCTGTAAAATTCAAGATACCATAACTCAACTGCTCAGGACTCCTAGGAGGTTGCTATTATTCTTAATACTAAACTGAGATTGGCAACTAACTTAGTGAGGAAAAGAAAAGTTAGGATATCAAAGGATAAAAATATCCATAGGCAAATTATTCAACTACTTGATAAATTGGCACTTTACTTGTTATTTGTTCAAATAAGATTGTTTTACATTTCATATTACTCTAATATTTTTCTAAGATACATTTCTTTATGTGTTTGTAAAATATTTTGAACCAAATATGTTATATATATTTAATACAAGGATGAATGATTTAAAGGATGAATGTCTGCTAAAATCTCTTTTATTAAATAATGTATTATAAAATAAATTTCAAATTTTCATAAGAAAAATTTGTATTTGTATTTTAAAATGAATAAAACATAAAGACCATTCAGTTTTTATAATTGAAAAAAGGCATAAGAATAAAGTGTTTTATAATCTGCATAGTGGATATTGGAGGAATATTTTAAGTGATTTGAAAAGTAAGAGTTTCATAAATATTTAAGCTTTACATAGAATTGAATAAAATCTTAGCATCTACACATATAGCTTTAAAATAATTTATGAGTAAGATTTTTATCCTTAATGTGCATTATCTCTCAAATTACATTTCCTTATTACTTTCTTTTATGAAGGAAATGACAGTTAAAAAAACTTGAAGTTGAATTGAATGCAAAGACTATGGCGGTTTGGTGAACTTGTTTCTCAAATGTGGATAATGATAACATCTTGCATGCATAAAATTTCTTGAAGAGTAGTCAAACAGTCTCACAAACACCTTTTTAGATGTAAATAAATCTAGTTGTCAAATAGGATAAAAACTAAATTGGTTTGAAAACTCTGGAATACCAATAAACTTGCAAACAGGTCATGTATGAATTCATACTCAGGTTCTTGAAGTTGTAAATTAAAGCAAACATATGCAAATTGCTTGAGGAAAATATATTACTCTGTTTATGTTAAAAGCTGTGAGCAAGATAACTTAATAGAAATTGGGTGCATTGCTGTATATTGCTTCAAGCTTCTTTAGTTTCAAAGCTGAAGAGATAGTCAATTATAAGTTCTAATAAGAATATCCATGTGACAGATGGAAATATAACGCCTTAAAAAAATTCAAAGGCCTTTTGTAAAAACTTGGATGAAACTGGAGGCCGTTATCTTAAGTGAAGTATCTAAAGAATAGAAAAACAAAATCACACGCACTGCTATTAATTTGGAACTGACCAATGAGCACATAAGTGCACATAGAGAAGTAAAACTCAATGTTAATCAAGCAGAGGAAGGAGAAGGAGGCCATGGGTGTCAATCTCCCTCACAGGTACCATGCAAACTATCTGGGTGATGGGCACACCTACAACCCTCAAGCACGTGACTGGTGCATAGAACCAAAAATAATTGTACCCTCATTATATTCTAAAATAAAAAACAAGTCCGAGACATATGCAGGGAAAGCACAGAAATAGAAAACCAAGTAAGGAAACGCATTTCTTTCTGGATTCTTCAAAGTTATGGCTATTTACCTTATAATTTACAAAATTGTGGATCTGAAATATTGACGTTGAGAAACTATTTTTCCATTACCAACTGATCAAGCAATTAATTAACATTTCTATTATGTCTCTGGAGTAACAATGTTTCACATGATGCGAGTTGACCTTAATGAGGAACTGAAATTCTTCTGTTAGAGGCGGGGAAGGAGTGCTGATCAGGAGAGCCCAACTGATGAAAGAGCACGAGGAAGGAGGGTCTACAGGGGTGTGTCAGGAGGGTCTACAAGGGTGTGTCAGGAGGAAATCTGCTTCCTCAGAACCTGCCACTGGAGCTCAGCCGGCTCATCCCGACGGCCTCAAGCCAGCCACCGACTCTCCAGGACTAAGCACCAGCTACTCAATGGAAACTAATGAAGAGGAACACAAATTACACTATTGATTCTGTCTTTTTAAAATTGTTATAATTAACTCTTGGGTAACATTAAAATTTAGAAAGCGTTTCATATTTTGTACTCTAGGGTTTAGTCCTAGCCAGTGAAGGTCTTATAAATCAGAGTGTGTTTGGACACTCTCGCCAAAGCCAGTAATGTAAAACACACATCAGGGTCACTGTCATGTAACCGTGGGTCAGACCATCAAAGCAACTAAACAGACAAGAGCAAACAATAGCAATAAAACAAAACACCACCAAAAGCAAAAATCTTCAGATATGGAAACTGCCAACTAACCATGTTACCTCCAAAGCTTCCCTAAAGAACCATATCTCTCTAAAAGATGGAAGATTTAGGGCAGCACCTGTGGCTCAGTGAGTAGGGTGCCAGTCCCATATACCGAGGGTGGTGGGTTCAAACCTGGCCCCAACCAAGCTGCAACAAAAAATAGCCTGGCGCCTGTAGTCCCAGTTACTGGGGAGGCTGAGGCAAGAGAATCACACAAGAGCTGAAGGCTGCTGTGAGCTGTGACACTACCACACTCTACTGAGGATGACAAAGTGAGACTCTGTCTCAAAAAAAAAAGAGGGGGGGAAGATTTAATAAAAGACTACATGTTGAGCTCACACAGCAAAAAACTAAAGTTCCGTTTTCCTGTGTAGACTTGGGTATAACTAAATGGTTGAATTTTCATTTACCTATCGCTTAGCTCGGAGCAATTTTTTTAGGGTAACTTGATGTGTCAAATATTCATGTTATTATCCAAGGAAGTTTCAAGTCAACTGAATTCTTCTTCACCCCTACTAAAAGAAATTCTGAATATGTTTCTCTTCAGTCTGATAATCTTCAGGAGTTATATTCTTCTCTTTGCCTCACTTTCTCTGTGTTTATATGGCCCAGTCATTCCTTTAAGATTCTGTGCTAAGATGTGTCTTTCCAATCGTGGCGTCCATTGGCCTTTCTGAGCACGGGTTCCCATCCTGACAGACTCTCCATTAACATGCAAATCTCAAATGTTCATGGTGCTCAGTGTTTTTAACTTAGAAACACATCACAATTATTATGAAGCTTACTGCTTTTGAAGAAATAGATGTTTTTACAATAATGCATGCTTTTTAAATATAAACAACTTGAAAGGATGAAAGGCTGACCTCACTAAGGCTTCTGTAAACTTACAGGTGATCTTAGTTCTATGAATGCAAGCTTGGAGAAAAGTGCTGAAAAACCCTGTATTAGGTTGAGACTGTGAGACTTGCTTTCTTCTTTCTGTGCTATTTCCTATAGCATCACCTACATCGTGTCTGAAAATTAGCCACCTGTATATAAAAAGATAGCTTTGCAGAACCTTACCATTTTGTATTTTTGGTAAATAAACTAATATATTCTTTATTTGACACTTCAGATTTTGTTTGAATGGCAACATCACTTTTTCTGTATTACTAAAATATCCTCTTTTAACACTAAAAATCTTATTTTGTAACAGAAAAGAAGAAACCGTGCTTCTTAAGCCATGGAAGAATGGCCATATGATCAACGACTCTGAGTGTTTTATCAGCAGACTGTGGTTCTCTGACTGGCAGCCAAAAGCATGAACTCGAAGTGTTCTAGGTGTGAAGAGGGAGTACATGTATACCATGGAATACTATGCAGCCTTAAAGAAAGATGGAGACTTTACCTCTTTTGTGTTTACATGGATGGAGCTGGAACATGTTCTTCTTAGTGGAGTATCTCAAGAATGGAAGAAAAAGTATCCAATGTACTCAGCCCTAATATGAAGCTAATTTATAGCTTTCATATGAAGACAAAGGAAGATTTTAATGCGTCTGTGGAAGAGGTGAGTTCTTCAAAGATAGGGATACTCATGCTTTGGGGATCCTTCAACAGGGAACACATTATTTCGGAACATTGTTTGCTGTTTTCAATAGATTCTGAGAAGTGGGCACTGATAGTTACCATCACAATGTAGGGAAGAAGCTGGAATTATTATGTAGCTTAAACAGAGCACGAAAAAGGCAAGCAAAGCTAATCAGTTCCTTCAAGTTCAATTATTGTCATCACTCCAGTAACCATATAGCCTGAGGCTCAGTGGCCCACTCAAAAGCAAAGCAGGGACATCACTTCCACCCATGGTCCGCTTACCAAGAATGTCACGTGATGTTTCGACGCACTCAGAAACTAGTGGCTTTAGAAATGCTCAACTGTCATGAAATTGCCAAAGGAAATGGAGAGGCCAATTCACTATTCCAAATAGGAATGTAATGACAGGACATTCTCTGCTAAATCAGACAAGATTTCTTACTCAAACGCATCCCCTTTTCTTTCCTGAGACCCTGTGTCATAGCCTTATGGGCCATCTCTAAACTGTCTTGTTATTGCGCTTGCCTCAGACCTACCTTTCTCAGTTGCACAGTCCAGGGATAGATATTTGACCCAAGATTCCTTTCCCAATTGTTAAGTAAGTGCCCTCAAGGAAAAAATGATCTTTTTCTGGGGTTGCAACTATAAATTCAGAAAACTTTGTGAGCATATTCTTCTTCAAATGGATTAGAAACACAGAAGAAATTGGAAGGCAAATATGAGATAGGAATAAAGCCAATGTACAGCTGCAAGAGAGATGGAGATTATTCCTGTTCATTTAAATTACAGTTAACGTTGGTCATACAAGCCAGACATAGTATTTTAATTTTTTAAAAAGACACTTCATTTCATTACAATATTTTCTCTTTGCTGGACTAATTTAAGTTGTGTTCATTTCCCCTTTAACTTAAAGATTCTTTACTAACATACCCTCATGTTCCAGCAACTATCACGTGTCCTTTTAGAATCTATACTCGTCTTAGATCATAAAAAGGCACAGATTTTTAATGTAAGGAAAAAATAATTGTAATAGAGAGGGAAATGATGAAAAGGATGCACGTGACAGCTTCTATTAATAATGCATATCATACTACGTATGAGTGAGTGCTGCCTCAGTTTACCTATCTGAAGATGCACAGGCTGGAAAAGTGGAACTCCCCTCCATCCAGGTAATGCACAGGCATACTAGATTGTTAACAATTGTCTAACAGGGTAGTCTCATGTTCATAGAAATAATGATATGTTTTTCATTCCAGTGAGACCATGTGATATACGATTTAAAATAGAAGTCAGCAAACTATTGCCCTTGGGCCAAATCTGGCCTTCCACTTGTTTGTATAAGCAATGTTTCATTGGCATGCAAAATGCTTAATTCCCTATATATTATATTTGGCTGCTTTGGCACTATAATGGCAGAGCTACATAGCTGTAACAGAGATTGTACAGCCTATGACATCTAAATTATTTATTAGAGAAATATTGCCAAATGCTGATTCAGACCAACCTCATGTAGCTCAGGCAAGATTAAAAATGACATGGCTAGCCTTCTCTCCTTCTGTGCCCATGGCAGACCTGCCTACTGGATTATGATACTCTTTCAAACTAGGCACAGACTTAGCGGTCACAGCTTTTTATTCTTTCAGGAAGACGCTAATAATCAGAACTAAGAAATGAGAAATTATATCTTTGTTCTCCCTAGACCAAGAAACTTTATAGGTTCATCTTTCCAAGTTTGGGATTTCTAACAAATTTTTGAACCTCTCTATCCTTAAAATGTAGCTCCTTTTCATGTTGAAAAGACACGTTACACAGTGATATACAAGAAAACAGGCAATATGTGTTTAAACAAGCATCTGGTTCAATTAACAATTTAAATTAAAAAATAATCAGATAAAAACAAAAATCCACATTTTCTTTATCCATTCATCTATTGGATTGACTTCTTATTTTGACTATTACATTGTGAATCGCAATGCAATAAACCTGGGAGTGCATACCGATGTCATAACAAAGAAGAGAATCCTGTAATTTGTAACTACATGGAAGGACCTGGGAGGATGTTATGCAAGTGAAATAAGTCCAAAAGACAAATGCCACATGATCTCACCCATATGTGTAACCTACAAAAGATGACATCAGGGAGAGTAGAATGGCGGAGTGCAGAGGTTGGCTCTGCTGGCTGGATAACTATATGAGGCAATGTGTATGCAACTAGCTAGATTTAATAATTCCACAATGTATACCTACTTAAAAATGACATGTAGTAGATGACAAATACACACAATTTTATTTCTCAGTCCATAGACATGAAATAAAGAAAAAAATAATAAAAAGTGAGTTCCAAATGCTTAACAGGTGAATTAACTGGGGAAAGCATGTCCCTAGGCTCCAAACGAAAGACATAAAACTTGAAGGGTATCAGAAAGACAAAGAAAAAAATGTCAGACTTGGGTGAAGATACATATTTTTCCTGTATACAATATAATGTATAAATAAAAGATTAAATTGCAATCTAGAAGAAAGGTAAAGAAGAGAATCATTTATAGGGTTAATTTAAAATAAGTGGTTAGGAACATAACTACTTTTTTCAGAAAAGTGAATGCTATCCAGAGTGATCATAAAGTAATTACATTCTGTTAAATACAAATTTGAGAAGTAATTGTAGTTTTTTTATATATGGCATGAAATATGGAGATTTTATTCTATTACATTATCTATGTGTAGCTGTAGCAGTAAGCAACAAACAAAACTATGAATGGCAAAGACTACAAATGAATTCTTGCCAATCTGGACAGATGCTTATGGTTTGATCTTTATATAGAACAGACAGATCAATAACAGAGCAGCCCAAAATCTCTAGTTAAAAGCCCAGGATAATTCTACTTTAAAAAAAAAAAGTATTAAGAAATGGGATATTTATTTTTTTTATTCTTTTCTTCCTGCATTTTTCCTATAAACATGAATACAGTTGACTTTCTTTTCCTCTAATAGAGGAAAAAGAATACAGAAAAGATATTTCCTATTAACAGCCCCAAAGGTCAGCAAAGTATAAAATGTCAAATCTACAAAGTGGGATAAATGTGGGCAGCTCATTAAATGTTAATGATGTCCTTGGTTGCAAAGTTTCACAAAAATCACATACGTTTTCAATTATGCTGTAATTAAGACCATATGATCTCACTTGTCATCACAAAATGAATCAATAACACTTGTAGTCAGGGTCGTCATTAACATTTCCAGTAAAGACCACATAGGAACATAACTCGACTCGCCGTCCCTGTCAACTGGTATAGCTAAAAGAAAAGGAATGCCAGCCATGTGGGGCACTGTTATGATGAAGAGCTCTGAAGTCAAGACAATTGGGTTTTGATGGCTTGAACTATCTCAGCCTCAGCTTCTTTACTGGTAGAGTGGTGTGACAATGTTTGACTAGTAGGGTCATGTTCAGGGTCTGAATAGAAAGAACTATTATATTCTGCACAGTATTTAGCACACGGATAATCTCATAAGGAGCTCTACAATATGACCCCTGCTTCTCTCTCAAGCTTTATATCCCATGAAAAACTTTCTCATTCTCCATTCTGTACCCACACAAACCATCTTTTATTCTCTTTACTAATTTGCATTTTTCTAGCTCAGATTTTTTTTTTATTCCTTCTGCTCCTATTTTCTTCCTTCTTCCCTTCCTTTACTATCACTTAGACAAATTCTACTGGACTTCAGTTTTCACTACCCATATTCCTTCCCAATCTAACTAAAGATTGTTCTGCTGGGTGATGCCAGGGCACCCTCCCCTTTCTCTTTCAACACTTAAGCCACTTTAATCACTTGTTTAGCTCCTTTTCAGTTTGACTGTATAAAAGCCGAGGCCAGGTCTACATTTGCTGTGTTCGCCAACATGACCCTACTTTTGACATGCCATTAATATTACATGAATGAGAATCATACTCTATGTGTCTGCAATGTAGGAAATACATAGATATGAGCTTTGGTGTTAGAAAGATAGAGACTTGAATTTTTGGCCTCCCTAGCTCACTAGCCCTGAAACATTGCCTAAGATATCAAGCCCAGTCAGATATAATCACCTAAACCATAAACTTGCTTCTGGGTGCGATGACTATGAAACCTGAAAGGGAAACATATGAGTATTAATATCACTATTATCATCTGATAAGCTCACATTTGATTTTCTGATTAGTAGCTGAGACTGCTCAAGTTAGAAATAAATCATTTGGGGAGGGGGAGAAAAGAATTGTGTTCTACTGCTAGAGCAATGCATTTTGTGTATAGTTCGTAACCTCAACAAAGTTGCTTCCTATCATGATGTTAACAGAGAGGATCTTCTGGGACTGAGGTTTTGTTCAGGGTCTTCAGCCAACATGTGTATGATGCTAAGATGGAAATAACAACAGCTAAAATTAAATTGGAGGCTAATCTAAAGTGAAGGCCATGTTCAAGTGAAATTTTAAATGTGCTTTTTTCAGCAGTTAAGACTTAAAAGCCAGCCTCTCAGAGCCTGCGTCCGTGAGAGTGCACCTGACGTACACCTCTGCTCGCCTGGCTCCATCCCACAGGCTCACGGGGTGACGTCTAATGAGCAGCACATGGGAACACAAGACATCAGGAAAATAATTGGGGGAAACACACTTGTCTTTGGCATTTTTCATGATCCAGTAAAAGAAACTCAAGCTAGCTCATGACATGGCTGTTTTTCAGCCTCCAGAAAGAAAGAGCTAGGGAGGGCTCCAGAATTTGGGGGATAGTTATCTAGGTTCAAGAAAGGTTCTGAGGCTTTTCTTAAGAGCATATGCATTACAAGTAGATTGTTTTTCCTTAACAGTCTCCTGCTCATAAAAGGAGAGACTGGGTCTGGGACTGTTTGTTTTCACACATCCCTGACCACACCCCCCCCATACACACACTGATTTGGGACTTAAACTGTGTGCACCCTGGGATGGCTGGAGGATGCTTTCAAAGATCTAAGGGTGGAGGAGAAAGAAGCGATAAAGCACCATAAGCCACTCCAAGGATTTAACTCTGGAAAAGGAACGTGCGAGGCAGTTCTTACTGCTCTGGTCACTGGGACTTAGGCTTCAACTGCTGAAGAAAGCGCGTTTAAAATTTCACTGGGACCAAGTTAGTGAGATAGACAAATCAGAATATCAGAACTTCACTTTCTGAGAAAGCAGCTAGGGAGTCCTCTTTAATTTCATTTCAAAGGCAGAAGCTCCTTCTGTAGCCACATGAACACATCAGTTTTAGATAAGTCAGCATGAAAACTCAGATGGAAATTTTCATTACAAATGAGAAGCGACACTAAGAACGGGGTTTCAAGGGGGGATGGATGGGAGGAAAGCCTGGCCTGCTGAACAAAGGAATCTGGAGGGCGCAGAAGAATGTGGGTGTGCGGTAACCTAGGCAACCAATGACCAATAGGAAAGGACCATAATGCCTGGAGGGGCAGAGAGGCCAAGGAGAGTTGCAACCAATTTCAAAAGAAGCAAAAGAGGGTATTCACACCTCTGCACTGCCTTTGTGTCTCCTTCCTTCTCTCTCCTTTACCATGAGAGCAACTAACTTCCAACTCTTTGAAAGTGCTCAAACTTTCCCTTTGTCCTTAAATATAATTCTCTTTGAAACTTAAGCAGGTTACTTTTGTCTTCTATTCACACCACCTGTGCTGCTCCAGTTTTATTTTCAGTTTCCACCTTCTTTTGTTTTTGAGTTCAGCCGTGCCTCAGTTGAAATTTCTAGCTCAGACAAGTAATCAAAGCAGGTCAACGGGTTTTGGGGAACTGGGATCCAGGATGAACCCCATCAACAAAGTTTATAATATTTATCAATGAAGTCTTGAACGGAAAACAACACTTTTGAGAAGACTTTCTTCCACAAACTTCCTGTTACCCTGCTGAACCTCTAAGGCCTGACTACCCACAACCACCAGATTTCAAGGAGAACAATACAGCTTACTTCCCTTACTTGTTGCATCAGCACAGAAAATAAGCAGTGTTTTCTCTTCTCTTGGGATTATTTCCGTGCTTTATAATCAAAGCTTTCATTAAAAAAGCTAGAAATCCTTTGTATCTATCTAAAAATAAAAATCAAACGTATGTTCCTCATAATATTCATAATGATACTTAAAAAACTAAGTTTTTCTGGGCCATTTTATCTACTTTTCCCTGTACTGAATTATATAAATCATAATGAGGAAAAAAATTTGTTGTTTTTCTGAGAAAGTGTTTTGGTCTCAGAGACATGACATTTGTTTTGCCCCTATGTTACTTGAGATGACTAATAACATTTGGATGATTATTTGGATCTTATTCAGGGATAAGGACAAGCTTTACATAGGAGATTTTGGAGATGGTTTATTCCTATTTTAGACAAAGGAAACTAAGACAGAAAGAGTTAAAATATTTTCCTCTGTCCACAGAAAGAGCACAAACCCAATGGGTTCTAAGAAATGTAAAAAGGTAAGACAAACTAATTACACATTCACCAAGTATGTATTGAAATCCCTTTCAGCGTCTAACAATAACAACATCTTCTAGTATTATTATTGAAGACCTAGCATGTGCCCAGGAGCCAACTAATGAGGCTCCTGGTTAGCCAGCTTCCAACAACAACAATGGCATCTTAGAGTATTATTATTGAAGACCTAGCATGTGCCCAGGAGCCAGCTAATGGGGAATAAGACAAGGTTCAGTTCTCAAGGAGCTCCTTATTGCAATATGCATAAAGCCAAATAAAAATAAAACAATACAGTTGTGAAGAGGGATAAAATTACATAAAATATGATTAACAGTCTTTTTAGCTGCATAATGTTTTATATATTTCAAAATAATTCCCAATCTAATCTCTCAGTTGAATCTCACTACAATTGAACAATTGACATTCTAATCAGAAATGGACAAGGAGGTATGAAATTGCTGGGCTCTCTGGACTGGTGGTTTGTGGGTGTTATCTGGTATATGTACTCCCAGTGATTTCTTGTCTTTTCTTTCTTTTTTTTTTTTTGGAGACAGAGTCTCACTATGTCACCTTCAGTAGAGCACGGTGGTGTCACAACTCACAACAACCTTAAACTCTTGGGCTTAAGCAATTCTCTTGCCTCACCCTCCCAAGACTGGAACTACAGGTGGCTGCCTCAATGCCTGGGTATTTTTCTGTTACTGATGTCATTATTGCTTAGCAGGCCCAGGCCAGGTTCCAACCCACCAGCCCTGGTGTATGTGGTCCGCACCCTAACCTCTGAGATACAGGTGCTGAGCCCAATAGTGATTCTTAATCATTTTAGGTTTCCTGGCATCTCCTTTGAATACAAGTTTAACTTTCTCACATTAGAAACATGTCTTCATCACTGTTGACGCAGTTTCCAGTTCTATACTTTCCAAGAGGTGGTCAGAGATAAGAACTAGGAGGCATCCCTCCCACCTGGCGGACTGGGCTCATGGCTTTCCCACTTCTTCCTTTAAGTGGATTATTCAGGCATTTGCTCCCAAACTTAAAGTGACCCATTCTCTTATCTATACTATAGTTGCCACACTTTCTCTCTCTTTTTCTATTTCACTTTCACTCTCTCCTCTCTCTCTCCCTCTCCACCTCTACTTTTCTCTTTCTCTCTCTCCTCTTTCTCCCTTTCTCCTCCTCCATCTATATCTTTCTTTCCTTCTCTCCCTGCCTGATTCTTCATTCTTGGATGGCATGACCCAAGGAGAAAGTGTCAATGAAACATTTCTTGTTTTCATCTACATCATTACCACGCATTCGAAGCGCAACTTCTAGCAAATAATAAAGAGATAAATTTTTCTGGAGATAAATTTGTGTTTTAGTATGAGGGAATCTAATTCTTGTTTTTAATGTCTGGTAGACAGAAAACTTTGTTGGAAATGTGATTTTGATTCTCAAAGTAAGCTATTCAGTAAAATCAAAGCTATATATTCAAACCAAATATTTATATATAATATATAAACATAAAATATGTTATTTCCTAGAACATATAGAAAATGTGGGGGACTACAGCCCTCCTGCTTCATTGTACCCTCTTTGCCTAGGAAAATAAATCTTTGAACTTATATTCTATTGTGGTTGTGTAAGTGAAGGTAGGACTTACATGTGAAGAACTAGGGGCTGCCTTGGGCTGTGTTTTCATGGGTATGGCAGGGATAAGACAAGTCTAGTTCCCAACACCAAGATGATGGTCAGAAAGGTATAGTCTGGACCTGCACCTGACAAGAGTCACAGGGCATCTACCACTATGGAGAAGCCTCCTGTGTAGAACTCCTAGTCAAGGGTCAGACAGCTAGGCTTTGGGCCAACCAGCAGGCACAAGAAGCATCCTATACATAAGACACTATGAGCACCCACCATTCAGCTCACTTCTCTTTCTGTTAGGGAAGAGCTATGAGCCAGTCTAGTACTAGAAACTCAATTTAGCTTGAGGGTCTGAAAATAGTATCATTAGCTGAAAAAGTTAGAAAATACAAAAAACCCAAAGTTTTATTTTCTGCTTGTCTAAGAATCTAGAATATATATTCTAGAAAAACAATAATTTAATTCTATGGTTGGAAGAACAAATTGTAGGTTCATTATTGGTCCTTTTATAAAGTCAAAGCAAATGGATGCCCTGCTATTAGGGCATCTTATAGACTACTTAGAAGATGCTCTTCTTACAGACTACTACTCCATGATTTTGATGTGTACCTATATCTATACTAGGCCTGGTAAATTATACACCTTTATATAAAAAAGATGTTAATATCAAATGGTAAAGAATGCCAGTTACTTTCTGAGCTTTGAGGACACAGTGGGGTCAAGAGAGACCTTTACGCTGTCACAGAGTTTGCATCTTAGTTGTCTATATGGATGAGTATCAATACAAAACACATTTTCTTTTTAAAAAAATAAAAGACAAAATAGAGCAAAAATATATATAAATGAATAAATAAATAGATGAATAATTAAACCTCCCATATTTTCTACATGCTCTAGGAAGTAACATATTTTATGTTTATAAATTATAAATACATATTTAGTTTAAATATCTTACTTTGATTTTACTGAATAACTTACTTTGAGCACAAAGTTTTCTGTCTAACAGACATTAAAAACAAGGATTGGATTTCCTAAATTTAAAACAAAAATTTATCTCCAGATCTCTTTATTATTTGGTAGAAGTTATACTTGGAATTTGTGGTAATGATGTAGATAAAAAGAAAATGTCTCATTGAAAGTCTTGGGAGAATATAACATTGAGAATAAACACAAGTGACAGTTTAGTAGCCTAAAGAAACCCCCAAGTTGAGGGTCAGAAAAATCTAGGTTTACTTTCCACTATGTTTGCAGAGTGTCCCTGGGAAAGATGCTTTGTTCAAATAAGTTTCAGTTTTTACATCTGCAGAACAAGGATAAAAAAAAAATACTAACCATGAACTACCAAAACTCAATATACCATGCTAATAACAGGAATTAATGCACGTGACCTGCCAGTGCTGTGCCTCAGTGATGCCTGCAACTCACTCTATCTTGTAGCAATGGTTTGAGATCTGGACCTTCAGAATTTTTGTATTCAAAATTGCCATTCCACAAGACGGAGTCTCACAGGTGGTGACTTCACAAGTTTAAAGATGTTAAGGAAAAAATTGGCCGTTCCCAGAATTTGCAAGTAAACTGTTTCCTTCCTCTAACATTGAGCACAAGAAAGATCAGTAACTAGCCAGTATGACAGATAGACATCCAGCACCCTTTGGGAAACAAGAGAATCAACCAGCATAGTGCTTCCCAAACACACACACACACACACACACACACACACACCTCACATTTGAATTACAAAAAGGTACTGGGTTTTATACCCCAAATTGTGGGTACCTTTCTTACATTCCAGAATATCGATTCGATATTGCTCTGCTATCCAGATGGATTGGACAATTAGTGTAGTACTATTGGTTCACATTTCGAGTTGACTTCAGATCCTCCCTCCTCCCTTCTCTCTTTCCCTCCCTTCCTAACGCTCCCTTCTCTCCTTCCCTCCCTTCCTTCTTTATTTCTCTCTGTCTCTTTCTTGACAGAGTCTCACTCTGTTGCCTGGGATAGAGAGCCGTGGTGTCAGCCTAGCTCAAAGCAACCTCAAACTCCTGGCTTCAAATGATCCTCCTGCCTCAACCTCCCAATTATGTGGGAGTACAGGTGCCCACCACAAAGCCTGGCTAGTTTTTCTGGGTTTATTTTGGTTAATTTGTATTTTTTTTTCTATTATTACTTTCAATAAAATTTTGCACATTATTTATTCCATGTATGTCCAGGTATTAATCTGTGTCTACTATGTTCCTTATCTTTCTGGACTATTCTTTTTTTTTTTTTTTTTTTCTTTTTTTGGCCAGGGCTGGGTTTGACCCCGCCACATCCGGAATATGGGGCTGGCGCTCCACTCCTTTGAGCCACAGGTGCTGCCCTCTTTTCTATTTTTAGTAGAGATGGGGCTTTTGCTCTTGCTCAGGCTGGTCTTGAACTTCTGAGCTCAAGTGATCCTCCCACCCCAGCTTCCCAGGTTGCTAGGCTTACACAGGTTGAGTCACTGCACCAGGCCTTTATTTTTTCTTCTACACTTACCTCTTAATTCTTCACTATAGAGCTGGAGAGAGAATTCCTTTAGACTTTCTTTTCATTTTCTGAAATCGCATTTAGAATTATAGACTTCTCATAAACTTACTTTGTGGTTTATGTTTCTGTGGTAAGAATCCAAGACAATACATTTCACATCCCTGAAAATGATATTTAAGGAAACCAGATTTTAATATCTAGTCTTAGTAGTACTGATACGACAGAGCAAAATGTGATGTGTATAAGAGTACTATTTTGTGTCCCATTTAAGTTTTCTCCAGAAGGGCCGATATCAGTTAATGTACAGCCCAAGAGGCTATTATTCCTTTAAAGAGCAGGAAGAAAAGCATAAGGAAAATTCATGATATGAAAACATGGCTTTTCCTGGGGAGATTTCAACTGCCTCCTATCAGATATATATAAGTTGATAAAGATTTATTTATTACCCTGGAATTTTTCTCTTCATACACTCACCCTTAAAAAGCAAATCTCATTCTCAAAATCACACCAAACAGAGCTTCTTCTATGCATAGTATGGACACGGCTTCATTCAAACACATTGTAAAGGTTGATTTTGATGCATGTTTGCAATAATGCTCTCCACCCTGCATTCATGAGCTTGGGAAAGTAAATATGATTGTCCTGCCTAACTGGCCCACAATCAGCCCCCATGAGCTGTCTTGTCCTAATGGACCGTGAAAACTGACAGTATACATTTCCTACTTTGGAAAGAATAAAACTTGGAGATCATTTCCTCGGCTTTGATACCACATTGTACCTCCCATAGTTTGGAAAATGATTCACGTCATTCTTTCTTTGTTTGTTTCCTCATCAAAAGAGCACCCACCTCCCCAAAATGCTGCAATTGTGGAGAAAGTGCCTACATTCAGAAATAAGAGGCCTGTGTGTGTTTTCCACAGTACCCTGCTCTGGCTGTGCATTAGACTCACTTGGGAAGCTTTGGAAGATATAAATGAACACAGAGCTTTCAATGGGACCAGGGAGTCTGGTAACCTTCAACAACATGGTATCACCAAGATATGAATTGCAAGCAGAGTCTGGGGGAAACACTGCTGTTTTTCTCTCAGAGGATACTGAGTAAGTAAAGATGTGGTTTGTAAAGTGATGGTGCAGTTTACTCTTAGAAATAATTAATGCATTTAACAAATAACAACAAGAAGTCATTTGAATCACATTTCTATAAGAAGTATTCAGTTTAGAAGTCCTTTTCTAGTCAGCATTGTAACCAATACAATGATAGACTTATTAATATAAAGTGATAAAATGTATACAAAACTTATTATTTTAGTTTACAAGGGTACATTTAAATGATTAAAAAAATTGCTACAAAATTTACTTACACAAAATGAATATATCCAAGATTATAGTTTTTATGTAAAAAAAAAGAACTGTTTTCACACCTATCAGTCTAATTCCAAAGAGGATAAAGGAAACGCTTTATTTTTTACTAAGATGTAGAATGAAGCAAATTTGATATCAAAGTTCATACTTCTGATGTGTTGGGAACATTGAGTTAAGATTCAAAAATTCTCACATTAAAAATGAAAATGTTTGCTGTGATGATCTTTTCTGCAAAAATGAACCGTGCTTTTATGATCCCTCCTCTGATGCATTGTGTCAGGGACGTTGCATGCACTAACATTTGCCATCGATGGTAGTTTGCACATCTCGGTCTCAGGAACATTTTGTTGTTGTTCATTGGTAGAACCTGTACAACAGCTTAACCCTACCTAAATATCCTAATAACAGAGGTCCCTGTTGCTTAGTACTAAGTAAAACAAATGCTATAAATGCTCTGGATTTTATAATCTCATTGAGCCAACCCACATTTTTGTCTTGTATTTAAAAACAAACACAAAACACATTAACTCCTTGCATAATGGACAGTGTTTCATGTCTTATGCAGGTCTCCAGGATTATTTTTTTTTCCTTTAACATTAATATAAACAGTCTCGAGTCTCTCTAAGGTTAATTCTTTCTGCTTAACCAGGAATTTATTTATTTATTTATTTATTTTTGACTGAGTCTCACTCTGTTGCCCTGGGTAGAGTGCTATGGCTTCATAGCTCCCAGCAACTTCAAACTCCAAAGTAGTTCAAGTGATCTTCTTGGCACAGGTTCTGAGTACCTAGGATTGCAGACACCCACCACAACACCTGGATGATTTTTTCTATTTTTAGAAGAGACAGGATCTCACTCTTGCTCAGGCCGGTCTCAAACTCTTGACTTTAAGCAATCCACCCGCCTTGGCCTCCCACAGTGCTGGTATTACAGTTGTGAGCCACCGTGCCCGGCCATTACCAAGATTTGAAATGAATCTCTCATAAAGCTGTTGATCCCTTCTACTGTGTCACTGGCGGCATTGTATCAGTAAACCACACCACTGGGGTACAAGGTTGAGCACCCCTAATGCAAAAATCAGAAATTCAAGTGCTCCAAAATCAAAAACTTGTTATATAATGACATGATGCCTCAAATGGAAAATTCCATACCCAAGCCATGGGATGGATTGTAATCAAAACATAGCTAAAACTTTGTTTTATATGAAAAAAATATAAAATTACCTTTAGTCTACATGAAACATAAATAAATTTCGAATTTAGATTTGGGTCCCATTCCCAAGATATCTCATTATGTACATGGCAAATATCCCAAAATATGAAAAAATTGGCAATCCTAAACATTTCTGGTCTCAAGAATTTCAGAGAAGAAATACTCAATTTATGTTTGTGTTTTAAAATAATTTGACATATTTAATCCCTTAGCTCACGATTTAAGATTTTGCCTGTTTTATCTAAGTACCTTGATCACTTTTGGAGAAATTATATCCCCAGATTTTCACCAATGTTGTGTGGTGCCTCTGTTTTGGTTTTGAGGCAGGGAAGGTATTATTGACTTAAAGTCCTATAAGAATCCGAGATTCCACCTGCTTATGTTGAGCTAAGTTGATCTCCTTGAACTCATGTTTCAACTGGAAGGAAAGAACAGTCAATGGAGCCATTGTGCCTTATAACTTTTCAATACAGTGAACAGTGACTTTTCTGAAGGTTTCTGAGTGTCATGACCATAAATAACAACACATCGGAGACATCTTCGAAAACAAAACATCAGTGATAATCCTGATTGCAATATGATCCCGACTGAACATGATAATAATACTACTTGTGCTCAGTACTATTTTTATACGTTGACTTGAACAATCATATTCTCCACTCTTGTGCTCTGTGGGTTTCCCTGTCATCATTGCTGGAAAATTCAGCCTCCAACTGAAAAGATGTTTTGACAAACACAGAAAAGTCAAATTTTTAAATGTTAGAAATGTATAATCTTAAGGGGGGAAAAAAGAGTCTCATAATTACCTATAAAACCCTTTCACCTGTTAGGACACCAAACTGCCAGTCCAATTATTTAAGTAATAGGTTGTTGAGCTTAGAACTTTTAAAAAGATGTGTCTGAGCACTTGTCTATAATATACAATCAACAAGCTGATAGAAAGATAGTGGCTGATTTGTTCTAACTGGAAGTAGCAAAACAAATTTGAAAGAGCAATTGTTCTTCCAAACTGCTCTTAATTAGTTAAGCATTAACAGGTAACTGGTTGAGGAATAAAGTGTAAGTAGTCTTTGGGGAAAGAGAGGAGAAATCTCTAAGTGTCCCCAAAGAGCTTATACTCAAATAAGAGGGAGACCTATAAACAAATAAGTACCAGTAATTATTAAGTAAACTCATGGATAAAGTTTGACTTAAGGTAAAATAGCTCGCACACACACACACAATCACACACAATGGAAATGATTATTTCACTTAGATATTAGTACAAATAAAGTATATATACATTTTCTGTCTCAAGATCAAGGACCCCTGATTTCTACCACATGTTTCAGGAGAAAGAGTAAGATGTAATATTCATAGATCCTTGCACAGAGTCGGAGAATAAAAAACATTCTTGCATTAGGAAAACCAGAGTTCATAAAATTGCTCCAATTACATGGCCTTTGAAAAATCATACCATCCTTCTGAGACTCAGTATTCCTCAGTATATACACACACACACACACACACACACAAATCTTCTCCAGAAAATACTATATCACATAGTTTGGTGGAACTAAGAATAAATTGCCATAATAGCGTTTTATAATCTGTATAGAGTTGTTATAAATGTCAAGAGAAACTGTTCTCTCTCTGATTTTATAATCTTACTAAATTCAGTCCAACAGAATACAGTTATTGTCGATTATTATATATTCTACATAAATAAAATCTAGGACACACGTCTCACTCATTTCTGAGGCCATTAGCAACTCATATACAAACACTTTTCTCTTTGCAAGTTATTTAAGGGCAAGATAAATTGGGTTTTTGCGTTTTGGGTCAGAGCCATAAAATCAAATTAGATTGTCACATGCTTTTCCTTCTCAAGAATAAAAGTAGGGGTGGTGGTGTTATTTACTGTTCCCAGGATTTATGTTATTGAGGCCATTTTCAGCCTTAACTGTTTATAGTCATTTTGTGTGACCTTATATGTAATTACTTTCACATTTCAGGTTTACTTATTTTAGATTTTTTGTAGTGGTTATAGTAATTTGATAGGGTAAGAATCTTTGGAACAAAATGTTCTCAAAATAAATTTCTTTTGTAGTCTAGATATAAAATTTTAGGAACCATTGTGGGGTTTTTCCAAAGTTCTTAGTAAAACACCTTTGTCTATCTGATGAAGAACATCTCAAAACAAAATATTACTATTTAAATGTCTATATCTTAATAAACCTGCTATATGGCATCAAAACTCAAATATTACTGAACACACACAAAGTCATGCACTGTCCCATTCAACAAAGACAGGATGTTTTAATTCATATCCATGTTCCTAGTACCACCTCTTCCATCTTTGCTTCAGTAAAGGTTTTTTTCTGTAAAAAGCCAGAGGGTAATATTTTCAGTTTTGTAGATCTCATTATTTCTATCCCAACCAGTTGATTGTGCTTCTGAGGCATGAAAGCAGCCATTGACAGTAAGTATTGGGAGTGACTGTTTTCCAATAAAACTTTATTTACAAAAACAAGCCATAAACTGGATTTGACTTGTAGGTTTAGGTTAATGCTTTACACAACTCTGCAAGTGATCATTTTAAAATAAGACTCTATTCATATTATTTTCCAGCCAAATATTTTAATAGCTCCCTTTGGATATAGTGATCAAATACTGTGTTGCCCCAAGTTCAACATTCTTGAGAATGAAAAAGGGTGTGCTATTAATCATTATGCCAAGTTGGAAAGTATAAATTGGGGCAGTTCCTGGCAAACCGAGACATACGGTCCCACTACCTACTGCCTGTGGGATATTGTCCAAAGACATTAGGCTGGAATTCAAAGATTTTAGATTCTGGCATTCCTCTATCTTTCCAGCCTTATGTCCCAATATACATTCCACCTTCCTGCTCATTTCTGTATCTTTTTACATGTGGTTCCCTACCTTCTTGAAACTTTCTTTTGTTTTGTTTTTTTCCTTTTCCTGCCTAATGATGTCCTACTTAACACTCCACAAGCTGTCTTTCCAATAAAGTACATCCTGACAACCCAACTCTGTCCTTCCAAGAAATGTATCATTTACTGCTACTCCAGGATGTACACGGCATAATGCATTTACTTACTATGCTTTCCAACCTTCACTTTATTTCCCTTCTCCTCTTCTTCCTTCTCCTATAAATAAGGAGGAGTTAGATAAGAGTCTGAGCTACTCTCATATTTTTCTCCACATTCTTGGCCTAGAATCTAGTAGGCATGTAATACTTAATGAATATAAATTTCTGAGAACACTCTTTTCATTGTATATTATAGAGTGTCACTCAAACTTGCATCAACAACATGGAATTTATTATATTAGATGTATTTTCTTCCTATGAATCATGAATGTTCTGAGGTATAAAAACTGAGTCGAAAAGCTTTCAGAACCAAGAGGCTACTTTTCTCACCACAATCTCAGTGTGCATTTCATAGTCTCTTTGGGGGTCACATCCATTCCCTTGTCTTCTCACTTGCCTTACATACTGATAATAACCCATCTTATTGACTTTTATTTTCTCATCTTCTAATTCATTTACCTTGAAAAGGTTAATGAAAGTCTCTCAGATGGAACTCTAATTTTTTAAAAAAAGAAATGCAATTTCTAAGTCTTAAGCCAATGTCTGTCCTCTTCTACTACACTGTGACTAGGAAGGAGCATTATTTTCTCAGATGAACATGGCTTTGGTGGCTTACTCCTAGAGGTGACTGATCAGGGTTATATTGAGACAAATGGGGATACAAAGTGAACTGACATCCTAAAACATTTTCATCATTATATATCTATAAATGTTTTAATAATCAGAAGCAAAATTAATATAAATACTTTAATATAGAAAAATTCTAAATTCATGGGTGCAATTACCATTCCAATCCCAAACCAGCTGATCAACTCAAATAACTTTTCATCACTCAATTAAAAAGACCTATACTCTAAGTTACAAGTATACAAATGTAAATCAACATAACTGTATATATATATATATATATATATATAGAAAGAGAGAGAGAGAGAGAGACAGAGAGAGAGAGATGTAGAGCCATCAGAGCTGTTTTTGTATGAGGTCTGACAATTAAGTTTGCAAACTTGTCCCCTGTGCTTACATTGGCAGCACTGTGCAAACAACTCAGCAAGGTTTTATAACCTTCATATATCAGTGTCTCATAGATGTGTTCATGTTGGCATGTGGTGGTGTCTTGCTGAGTGGTGTTCATTTTTGTTGTATGCTTTTTGTGTACTGTAACACAGCTCCAATGGTAATTCCAGAGAAAGAGTTCCACAATTGTTTTGAAGGTAGAGTAGGTGCTGGCACTGGTGCATAGCTTCCCAAGGGGAATACTATGAAGGTGATCATAGTGATATCCCATGTGAGGTACGCAGAACTTTTTTGAAGATCTATGTGAACTTAATTGTCTCTGATTTTATATATATATACTAGATATGTAAGTTTTAGAGCTTTGAAGTCATATTTATTTTTTGTTTCCTTCCTTTTTAAAAATGTTCCCTCAGGCTTGGCGCCTGTGGCTCAATGGACTAAGGCGCCAGCCACATGCACCTGAGCTGGCGGGTTTGAACCCAACCCGGGCCCACTGAACAACAATGACGGCTGCAACCAAAAAATGGCCAGGTGTTGTGGCAGGTGCCTGAAGTCTCAGCTACTTGGGAGGCAGAGGCAGGAGACTCGCTTGAGCCCAGGAATTGGAGGTTGCTGTGAGCTGTGATGCCACAGCACTCTATCCAGGGTGATACCTTGAGGCTCTGTCTCAAAAAAAATAAAAATAAAAATAAAAATGTTCCCTTAAAAGTATGCTTTTACTGGTAAAAAATTATGGAAAATCATGTTCTAAACATAAAATCATCAATTCATGGAAGCTGTGGAGAGTCTTTACAAAAAACATCATTCTTTGTTATGCTATTCAAATTATTGGACTTAAAAATATTATAAATATTTTTCCAAAATGAAGCAGTGGAGAATGTATTAAAATTGTGTGTTACCACCCCACAAATACATTTATACCATTGGATATGTTGAGTTCTAAAAGGCTTTCTTATTTGATTATTAGGTATGTAATGTTTGATTTCCTTAAGTGCTAGCTGACATTTGCTATCTCCAATAGTTCACTTCGATAATTTTTCTTTTAATTTATTGTACAGGCATACCTTCGTTATTTCAAACACGTTTTGGTTGGTGATTCTTTCTTTCTTTCTCTCTCTCTTTCTTTCTTTCTTTCTTTCTTTCTTTCTTTCTTTCTTCCTTCCTTCCTTCCTTCCTTCCTTCCTTCCTTCCTTCCTTCCTTCCTTCCTTCCTTCCTTTCTTTTTTGTGAAACCATGGATAAGTCAGAAATTTGTGTCATTTTTAAATATGAGTTCCATCGTGGGACTAATGCAGCACCTATGGCTCAAAATATTAACAAGGAATTTTACAAGGATGTGGTTAATGAATTAACAGTACATGTACAGTTTGAAAAGTTTCATTCTTGTGATTTTTATCTTGAAAATGAGCCACACAGGAGACCTGAAACCAAGGTGGATAAGGATGAGCTGAAAGTGAAGTGAATCTGTCTCAATCTGTGCATGAATCAGAGCAAGGTTTGACATGACTATTCCAACAATCTAGAACCTTTGGAAACAAATTGGCAAGGTGAAGAAACTGGATAGGTGAATATCACATGAATTAAATGATGATCAGAAGAGATTGCCTTTCTTGCTGTCATGACATAAAGGTGAACCATTTCTATACTGTATTGTTATGTGTCGTGAAAACCAGATTCTTTTTGAAAATCATGAGCATTTGGCACAATTGTTGGATAAAGATGAAGTGCTAAAACACAGCCTCAAACCAAATATTCATCAGAAAAAGAAAACACACACACACACACAAAGGTGTCTGTTTGGTGGTCGAGCTCTGGTATTATTCCCTTTAGCTTCATGAAAACTGGTCAATCTATTACAGCAGATGTCTACTGAAACCAGCTGAAGGAAATGAAGGGAAGGCTTGTGATTAAGCAGACAAGACTGGTGAATAGAGGCAAGCTCATTGTCTCTTGCAGGACAATTCTCCACCACATGTCACACAAACAATGATGCTCCAAATACAGAAGCTGGACGTGGAAACTCTCTGTCATTCACCGTGTTCACCAGACTGTGCATCAACTGGCTAATAATTCTTTTTTTTATAAATCTAGTCTTTGGTATCTATCAGCTGTATATTTGATAGCTTTGGATCACTTCTTGGAAGGAAAAATATTCAATTCTCAATAAGCCTTTCATAATTTCATCGCAACTCACTCTCCATGTTTCTTCACTGCAGGCATATACAAGCTATCATCAAGACAACAAAACTGTGTCCATAGTTTAGGCACATACTTTGATTAATTGTACTACTGTTTCTTTGAGATATAATGAACTGAGCTTTGGATTTGAATTCAGATATTTCATATTTAATGCCCTAATAATTCTGTGTCCAGGTAAAATTTGATATTTGTACTACATACTGTGTGTGGAAAATGTACATAAGACTAAAGAATTATTAGTTTCTTTAAAAAGTTTAGATATTGATGAATTTTCTATAAATATTTTGTGCTTTAAAAAATATTTAAAATAGGGTGGCGCCTGTGGCTCAAAAGAGTAGGGAGCCGGCCCCATATACTGGAGGTGGTGTGTTCAAACGTGGCCCAGGCCAAAAACTGCAAAAATGAAAATAATAACAAATAAATAAAAATAAAAATATTTAAAATATATTTCAAAGTGTATTTGATTACTTTCATATACAAATGAATTTATTGCTATTAATAGTAATTCCATTCCAAACACACAAATGAACCATTGAGTAGTGATGATGCAATTGCTAAATTTAAAGTTATTGGCTAGCATATATTTAGATGAAATAAGGACACTGACTTTTTTTTTTTTGTATGTCTAAAGCCTTGTTTGCCTGTTTTCAGAGAAAGAAAATCTGGAGTTGAGAGAGTAAGAAAGATCTAAGTTGCATGGTGTGGATGGCTGATAGAGGTATTGTTATTCAGCAGGACACTTCCAGTGTATTAGGTAGCATCCCAATTCCATGATCTATAATGATGTTTAGCAATTAAAGGGCAAGGTCCCTAAAGCTTATATTTGAGACATGAATATAAGCGGGACTTTTTCTAACAAATGCAATCAGTCTAACCTAATTCTTTGTACCCTCAATGAATCTGAAACAAAAAAAAAAAAAAGAAAAGAAAGAAAGAAAAAATCCAAGGCCTTATAACATTACAAATATATGTGTTTGTGTTCTCAGAAAATAAATATAATTATAAATTTTAAGGTTTGGTTCTCTTGTATGAATACACACACATGACATCAATACTGAACTACTACAAAATTTATATATAATGTTAGATTGTACATACACTATATAGTATCAGAAAAGTTTTTGTCCTCTCACAACTTGCTTACATGAATGAAGTGGGAAGTACATATTTATAAGTATCTCAATTTTATATCTGAATGGTATTATTCAATCTCTTGCATGTACACATTTGGAAAGATTATCTGTGGAGATTTTTTTTCTGCATTTATATTTAACACAAGATTAAAACAAAATGTTGAATCAGTTTTTCACTAACTTCGAAGCAGTTCTTTTCTGAAAAATGATTCCCACTTATTCGGAAATATTGTTCCCTCAAGGAAATTAAATAGCATATGCAAGACATAAACTTTCTCATGAAAAGAATTGGAAAGACGCATTAATTTCATGATGATAGAAACTATATAATTTCTTTATTGAAATATGAAAATTTCTCTCGATTCTTCAAATCTCAACTTTTAGAGCATAACATAGTAAATATTCATTATAAATGAAGTATCATCTCTTCAAATATCTGAGATAGCGGAAGGCCTTCCTGCATCCATTATATGACTTTAGAGGTTAATGTTTACAAAGTAGCAATGGACCTGTAATATCAGTGAAACATTCACATCTAAAAGTGAATCAAATGTATTCCTTTATATTTTTCTCCTTTAGGAATTTTGGACTAAATAAACATGTTATATATCTTTAGTTAAGGCAATGAGCCATTAAATATTAATAAAACTACCAAATATTCTCTTATATAAGGAGTACTGCATTCCTGGGGGCAACTGGGCAATATCTAAAAACAGTTGTAAAATGTAGTACACTTCATAACCCAGCTATTCCACTTATAGGAACTTATGCTAATAAAATAATTTAGATTATGCATAAATATTTTTATTAAAAGCATGTTCATTACAGCATTACATTTAAATGATCATGGAAAGGGTAAGGTATATTCTGGAAAATCCATATATATATACTCCACAGTTTTTAAAATATAGCTTGGTTTTGTCAATGTAAATTTTCTGTTAAGGAAAGATGCTATGGTGTATTGTTTAGTGTGAATGAAAGGTTGCAAAACAACTTAATGATATTCATCTCATTTTATGAATAATAATTGTATAGGTGTGTGTCTGTACGCAAATACACATCTCCAACATATTAACAATTACTTACCTTGTGGGGTAAGTTTATGTGACCATTTTGTTTGTGTTGTTGTGTTTTTTATACCATTAATAGGGATACCTTACGAAAAGAAAGTTAGAATGAAGGAAAAAAATCCAGAGTACTTTATGATTTAAGAGAATGAACTCCAAATATATTTTCTGAATTGTATATATATATATATATATTTTTTTTTTTTTTTTTTGAGAAAGAAAAGTGTATGATGCATGTGGACTATTTGTAGTTCTAGGTAACATGAATGAAAATCTACCCATTGTCTCTTCTGGGGGGCTGGGCTTTCTGGTATTGCTGTCTAACTTCCAGTAGAAACACTGGACTATGTTTCTGTTTCAGTTTTTCACTTGACATCACCACATTCTTTTAAACTCAGACAAGTTATTTATGCTCTCTGAATGCCCACAAACTTGTTTGACTGCAAAATAGGCATAATAATATTGATGATATTCATAATATCTACTTTGTAGAGTCATATAGCTAGAATGAGAAAATGAATGTAGTATTTACACATATGCTTGCTGATAATCAATGTATAACTAAAAGCGCACATAGAGCACAGTGCATGTTGTTGTATCTCAGACTTTTCCAATTTATGGCCAAAAGTAAATTCAAATACTTAAATTCTTTATTCTCTAAAGACCAAACGGCAAACGATCCTCAAAATGTCAAATAGTCTCAGTTTCTCTAAGTATTCAGAATTCAGGAAAGCCCGAGGCAAATGATTAATATGGAGACTTTTGATTCGTGTGATAATGGGTTACAAAAAGGAATACACGTTCCATGCTGATCTTAGTGTGTTTTGTGTTGCCATAACTAGGTAATTTACAAAAATTAACAAGTATGTATTTTCCTCTAATTCTGGAGTCCAGGAAGTCTAGCATGAAGGTGCTGGCAGCTTGGCAGGGACTTTGTGCTTGTGGAAGGTGAAATAGAGGGAGACAGAGTCACGTGAGAGGGCAGACAGCCAAATCAAATTCATAACAAACCCACTCTCAGGATAACAGACTCAATCCACAATAATGACATTACTCAGTTCACTGGGGCAGAGGGATCATGACCTAATTACTCAGCTGGGGATTGCCTCCAATGCATGAAATCTGGGGGCCACAGGCAATGCATAGGACTGCTGCATACACTCTTTGAGCCTTTAAATTGTATTACTAACTTGGATCAAAATTATAGAATCGTGTTTCTATGAATCAGGAGATCATTTGCCCTACTGGAGTGGAATAGGTTGGCATGAAGTAGCAATACAGAATGGGTCTCCCAATATTTAACGAGCTCCTAAATATCAAGGATTGTGGGTTAGACCTTTTCCATATTATGACTTAATCTTCAAAATTATTCTACAAGTTAAGTACATCAGTCTCAATGTTTAAAATAAGGGCAACAAGCTTAAAGTAATTCACACAGTCAAAAGCCTAACCTATTGGGAGACAATGTATACTACCCAAGTGATAGGTACATTTAAACTCAACCCTCTGCCCTGTACTCCTTCAATCTATTACTTTTTTTTGAAAAGTATTAATATTTTTAAAAACTAAAGAAAAAGAAAAGAATCAAGATTTGCATAAGTCATTTCAAATTTATATCTAGCTTTCTTCTAAATGTCTTGATACAACCATATTTTACACTTATTAAGGGTTATGATTGGTTTTACATAATCATTCAGCTGGGGTCGAAAAACATTTACCAACTTATGTCTAAGGAAGAATATTAGATGTTCAAATACTACAATGCAGATAACTTTAAATTTGAAGGTTTGGGTTCTGATTTAGAGGAGATGAACAAAACATATGTTTCAGTTACATACTATAACACATACTCAGTCCTATATGTCTCTGGCAATTTGCCTGTATATCTAATCTTTGAAATCTGAGCTTCTCTGCATTTTGACAATAAATTCAAAACACGTAAAGTGAATTTTAATGAAATTTATGTGTGCTTTTCAGGTAAACTGAGGATCATAAATCTGGACATTTACTAACCAGTTAATATCCATTAAATAATCTGCCAATTGTAGTCGGTTCCATTTATTAATTAAATTCATAGATGCTTGCCAGGTTAATCTTTTTTTAATTAATTTCATCCAATGCTAAAATTGTTAGGCACTTTCTATTAAATATTCAGTAATTTTACCTCAATTTCAGTTAATTTTACCTAAACTCATTTATAATCCAAAGATTCAAAACATAGATAAATATCTCTAATACTCTTTGGTAACTTATGAATTAATTTAATAAAAATGTAAATATGCCCTCAAATCAGCATCTAATTATTACATATTCATCAATTTAAAAAAAAAAGTCCAATGTGGTGGCTCATGCTGTAATCTTAGTACTCTGAGAGGCAGAAGTGAGAGGATCCCTTGAGCTCAGAAGTTTGAAACCAGTTTTAGCAAGAGCAAGACCCCTGTCTCTGATAAAACTAAAAAGTTAGCCAGTCTTTGTGGTAGGTACCTGTAGTGTCATTTACTTTGGAGGCTGAAGAAGGAGGATTATTTGAGACCAGAATTTTGAGGTTGCTGTGAGCTAGGCTGAAGCCATGGCACTCTGGGGTCTGGGGCAAGAGTGAGACTCTGGGGAAAACAAACAAACAAAACAAAAAGAAAACAGAAACAAAAAAACCTAAATAAAGATTTCCATTCCCTGGTTTCTGAGAGACTCTCTGATACAGGTTCTCTTAAGAGACTAGGCGTGGTCTGCAGTCTGAATTAAATGCAGTATGGTAATTTCACAGAAGGATTGATTACTGAGTACTATGTATTTTTGAATAAAGAAGAAATATGTTAATAGCCATGAGTTGTGGCGGGCGCCTGTAGTCCTAGCTACAACTCGCAGCGCCTGTAGTCTCCGGAGGCTGAGGCAAGAGAATCGCCTAAAGCCAGGAGTTGGAGGTTGCTGTGGGCTGTGTGATGCCATGGTACTCTATGGAGGGTGATAAAGTGAGACTCTGTCTCTACAAAAGAAGAAGAAGAAGAAGAAGAAGAAGAAGAAGAAGAAGAAGAAGAAGAAGAAGAAGAAGAAGAAGAAGAAGAAGAAGAAGAAGAAGAAATATGTTTACAAAATATTCAGAGACCAGTGGATCATGGGATTTTGTTAGGAATGTTTTAATTGCTGGCTTTTATTGAGTCACCTCCTGCATTTCAGTATTTCCCAACAAAGGAATTAGATAGAGATCCTTACTCCTGGAATTAGGTAGAGACTCCTTCAACTCCTTACCTTGCTGACATTGGAACTTTCCACTCAGTGCAAAATATACATTTCCTTTATAGTTTCTGCTAATGTCTATTTTTGAAACTGTATGCCTTCCTTCTCCCTTTCTACAGATCAGTAATAATTCAAGGCCCCAGCAGTCTTTTAAATTTTTTCATGTATTTCTATGGAGATAAGATCTGATCCTCAGGTATGTATTATCTTCTGCCTGTATATAGTTATTTATGTTCTTATCTGAGCCATCTGTTGAAAAGTAAGCTTCATAAGACTAGATCTCTTCTCATCTTGTGCCCAATGCCTCTCTAACTCATGTCAGTCACTCTTGTAAAGCATAATATTAATAGATATCGTAATTGGCTTGGTAACTGGTTTTTAATAGTTTTGGCACACGATTTGTGTCTTGCTCACCCTTGAATCCTGTGAAGTGCTTGGCAATTTGGGGCAGAAATAATCATTCAAGGAAAAAGTTTTGTATTGAAAACATGACAGTGAGAATATCTAAAACCATTTTAAACTTTAAACAGTAAAATTTAACCTTCTGAATAATTATACCTTAGAATTAGATGTGTTAGAGATCGTATCTTACCAAATTTGATCAATAAAGTATTCCATCATTTTAAACATTTGATATTAAAAAGTTACTTTCCTTAAATTTTATGTAAACTATTTAAAATATACACAGAAAATCACACCAGTATTGCACTAAGCTGATAATCAGAGACAATTTTTGTACATATAGGAATTTACTCCCATATGTACCTAGAAAAAATGCCTATAGCAGTCCCAGGGCTTCTGAATTTCAGAGACATTATTTCCTGTACCTGTGTCAAAGTTGACACTCTTATTTTGAAAGATATTTAGTAACATAAATACGCAAAGCACAGAGCTTTGCATCATTCTTTTTCTTAACCCGGATCACTAAAAACTATGTTTTCCATCCCTTTTATTCACAGACTCTATTCTGTGAAAGTGAAATTCATCTGGCCACTGGCTACTTTCTATAGGCTTCTCTGTTATAATTACATACAACTGACTTTATAGCTTACAGAATGATTTTTATGTATTGTTATCTGATAATAATTAGATCCAAACAGTCCCAGTGGCTTTGAAGTGATCCTGGCATCTGAGACCAACTCTGCAATCCCAGGGGCTGTGATGCCAATGTAAGTAATAATTCTGTTGGTGCTTTTGAACCAGCAAACTGTGCTCTGGGCTCATCTGACCTCACTAAAATGAGAAAAGGCATAAAATCTTCCAGGAAGGTGTGTCTTAACAAGATTTCAGACCCAATTCTGGCCACCAAGGGCGTTGAGATAAGGCTTAGATACACAGTTCATCCTTTGGATTCTTTCATCCAACTTCAAACTTGGAACCTTTTGTGATTCCTTCACCTCTATTCACTTCACAGGATCGGGTCCATCACTAATCATAATATAGGATTTTGCTTAGAAGTTTGATCAGCTTTAAAGTTTGCTCCAGCTCAGCGTCGACCATACCCCTAGCTCTATAGGATGACAGGATAAAGGGATTCTTTGCCCTGCACACTCTAGGAATTAATTGAAACAACTATAAATAGCCATTCTAAGCGGAAAGAAAATACATGTGGTACTACCTTGAAATATATCACTTCAATGTTGCCTTGAATTCGTTACATGGGGAAAAAAAATACCATCCTCTCAGAGACGAATCTTGGCTGTAATTACTATAAGTGGATTATATATTAACATTTATAAAGTTTTACTTTTTACAAATTTTAAGGAGCTTGAATGCAACAAATCATAGAAAGTTGATTCTGCATAAACAATTAGAAAATATCGTTTTAATTTTTTTTAATCTTATATTTATTTATTTTTTTTCTTGTTTCTATTTTTATTAAATCATAATTGTGTACATTGGTGTAATCATGGGGCACAATGTGTTGATATTATATACAACCTGAAATATTTTCATTGAACTATTTAACATAGCCTTCATGGCCTTTTAATCACTATATGAAGACATTTACATTCTACATTTAGTAATTTTCACTTGTACCCTTGTAAGATGCACCGTAAGTGCGATCCCAAAACACAAATTAAGAAAAAGCTACAGTCTAGGGACTCAAATCATTAAATTTTATTCTTTTGCATATGTACATGGGGTGAAATTTAATGAGAATGTGTATGTTTTATAATATATGTTCACTGAGATTGGAAATGAAGCTGGGGTGGGGAGCAGGAGGAGCTGGGTAAATTCACATATAGTGCCCACTATCTGGGTGAAGGGCACACTTATACATGTAACTTTTATTCACTCTGCACACAAAGTATGTAAGCAAAACATGTGTATTCCAAAATATCCTGAAATTAAAAACTAAAATTTTTTAACAGTCTATGAAAACCTCATCTTATATTCAGTTTACATAATAAAGCTCATCTTACAGAGGAAATTCTTCTTCTAAAACTAGAAAGAACGATATGCAGCTATTACTCCTGGTAGATAGCAAAGGACATGAATTATAGCCTAAGCTCTCTTCATTGACCTGTGTTTAACTGACTGGCCCGACTGATCCCAGCTCCTTGAGCTCTCTGTAAAACATACTGATTGATGTCCTCTGCGCGTTGGCCAGTCATGGCTAACAAACTACTCCACAGCACACTTTGCCCTACTCCTACATTTGAGTGTGTGCCCAGTAAGAATAGGTTTTGTTTGCTCCCCAAACCTTTTAATGTAGTTTTGCCTTTATCATTATAATATAAACATAAGTATTTTATGAGCTTATGAAAATGTCTTCCTAAAGAAAAGTTGCTGCTTCTATGAAAAATAACTTAACTATTTTGGCAACATGTAATAAGAGAGTATAAGTAAAAAAATAATCGTTGAGCATTAGTTGTATGTAAACTGGTAAAGATGAAAATCATCATATGAATATAAAAGGAATCTGGTCTCGTATTGCATGATGACAAATAATGCTGACTTCATGTTTCACAACAACAACAAAGAAATGAATAAAAAGGAAAGACAAAACCCATCTAGAAACTGTAGATATGTCTTGAGGTCTGGTGTATAAATGATAGAAAATTCAGCTTCATATTAAAAAAATAGTAAGTCCACAGTTAACATAAAATGTTTAAGGTATGAATTTTATACATTTTTATACCTACCTGCTTTATTTGATTAAAAATGACTGACCAATAACTAGTACCAAATGCACTTGTTTTCCCCCATTAATAATGTCCTCAAGCATGTGATGGGTGTCACAAGCACAGGCTTGTCATGTCCATAGACTCATGCGATAACTACAGAAGATTCCAGAAAGAACTAGCTCCTCTTGTTCCCTTTAGAACATATATTAAGAGTGAGACTGAAACTTTTTTTTTTTTAGACAACACAACGCACTGTTTTCTTTGTGCTGTATTGTCTTTAATCACAGGCCAACAAGAATATAGAATTCTCGTTACAAAATACAGAATATGGATGTGGCCATTTTTAGAAACTAAAATTTTTTTGTTCAATTTGCAAACGATCAATTCTAAGTACTGTTGTCTATAAATGAATAGATTGGAATGAGGGGCCAGATTTCTGAGACTGCAAAACGTGCTCCACAAATAGTTTTCCCTTTCTTTAGCTGCACATTTCCACGTTATTTCTCATCCTCCCTCACACTGGTAGTGGCCAGTGACTAAGTTTTCCCCAACGGGTTAACAGTTGGAGAGGTGCCTGGCCCATGAAAACCTTCATGCCACCACCCTCCAGTTTCCTTTGAATGACAATAGGCAAAAGCAAATGAACTCATGCCCCTGGGAGTGTGCAGCATGGACACCTATGCTCTACAATTTCTTGGTGAAGAATAAACTTCTGTCTTGTCGAATCATGAAATTTTGGATCTATTTTTTAAAACAGCTCAAATGACTCTAATTCAAGCCCTTTCTGATTATCTAGACAAAATTGGGCTCTTCCCAACATAGATTGATGTTCTTTATAAATCTGTGTCTTAATGAAGAGTATTTCTGAGTAGCAGAGCTGTGTGTTACAGAGCCGCGAGAAGACTGCATCATGATTGCACACATAGCAGTTTTCTCGAGAGCCTCAAATGATTAATTAGTGAAGTCCTATTCTTAGGCACATACACACTACTATGAGAAAAAGATGGAAACAAAATTTAGGTTCAGGGGAAATTAGTAGATCAACGAGCATAATATTTACTTGTCACATTCCTTGTGATGTTTGATGATTTGGTTCAAGTATTGATCTCAGATTTTTCCTTTTTAAAGATATGTTCTTCCTTTTTAAATTAAAAATTCAAATGTATACTGAATGTGTGAAGGGTTACATTAACACTGTGTGAATATCCAGTACCCCAACAGTCCTTTCATGGTTTTAGTGATCATTAATGATTCTTTCCTGAATTAAGTATTACTATTCTAGAGGTGAAATAGGACTTTCTCTTTCTTTCATTTTCCCTATAAAGTATCAGTTGGCATTCATCTGTTAATAACACTCTTCCTGTCTCCATTCCCAATGTAAAACACAATGTTTAGAATCCATATAGACGCAGGGATTCTTTACAAAGTCATAATATATTTTTCATTATTAATTTTAATGCACACAAGTTGTCCTAACTTGACCAAGTGGATAACTCTCAGGTCAATTTCTGTGTTGTATTAAAATTTTCCCATCAACTGTGAACATTTCCTTACTTTATGGGGCTAAATGATGGTCCAGGTTCAACTTGCATGTTACAGCTCAGCCAAGAAATTAGACATTTTCCTGAATGGCAATGATTTCTTTTAGTGGGAAGTGGCACTTAGAAACCACTTGGCATCAATGTGCTAATTGCTACTGAGTATAATTGATTTTAAGATGTACCTTAGACAAAACTAAGGGGAAAAATGATAACGATGTGAAATAATCATGAGTTGATACTAATTCTAAGTTTATTTCCCCCTCTTTTTCTCCTTTCATAGATCTATTATTCTGTCCTCCAATGATAGCACTAATATGTATAATTTATATAATTTTTTGGAATAACTATACAAATACCAACAATCGATTTACTAAACAAGTACATTTTTGATTCTTAGATAATAATACAATTGAAAGTGTACAACAAAACACTGTGCTCAAAATTTCCTTTGATTAAGTCTGTGGCTATATATAGTATTTGATTAAAAGGTCACTACCATTTCATTTAAAAATGTGACATAAATATTTGTGAGGTTAATTTATAGGATGTTTTTACCCCACTCTACCTTTATTAGGCTTTACTATCAATGTTATAGTTTCATCACAAAAAGAGAACTAGAAAGCTTTTTTGTCATTTTCTATGTCCTGTAAAGATTTGTAAAAGTTTGGGATGGTATAGCGTGGTTTTATAGGATTCCATTGTGAAACCATCTGGACTTTACCTGGGGTAGTTTTCTGATACTATTTTCTATTTCTTGTATGGAAGTGGGTCTCTTTAGGCATAACATTTTCTCAAAGACATTGAAATGTAGTATAAATGTTATGAACTGTTGAATCTTTACTTAAATAAATCGCCTCAAGACACTTCCATGCAGAAGCCACAAATAGTGCAGATTCCCTCGGGACACATGGGACTGCGTCCTGCTCATGAATCTGAACCATATGATAAAGTTTACCGAACATTGTCATAGAATTCACAAAAAGAAATTTAACTTCAAGGTCTAACAGTAAAATACCAGGGCCATCCAGACTGCATGATGGCAAGAACAAACTGGCACTCCAGCTTCTCATCCTGCTTTCCCAAGTGTGAACATTCAAATGTGATATTTCTGAACATCTTTGAAAGCCTCACAAGAATGTTCTGATACACTGAGAACAAAATTGCACAATTATGTAATACAGCGTTTTTTTAAAGGTTTGATTAGGGTTGCGGTTCATCTCTATCAGTTTTTTCCAACCTGACGATAACTGCCTGATGGTTACTCTAAGTGAATTCTCCACATGAATCCTGAACATGAAAGGGAGAAGGGAAAGAGATCCTTAACTGTTGAGAGAATACAGGGATGGGGTGTGCAGACAAGTGGAAGAAACACAATGCTTACTTCCTAAGGTTATCTGGAGAGTAGCCCTATCAATACTAAATAATACTAAAATATCCCATCAACTGGAATGGTTCAAATAATTGAGGAATTTGTTTTGATTTTTGCTTTTTATTTGCTTTCCTGAAGTGAATTAGGTGGAATTAAACAGTTGCCTGTATAATGGTCTTAATATATATGTAACACATAATATATGTATTTATACATATGTGTACAAAATAATATGATATAATACTCTTAATGAAATTAGGGGTAATTTCCGGGAGGAGAATGATACCTTTTCATAGGCTGATATAATATAAAAGCAAATTCTCTCTGGAATACATTTATATATGTTACATAAATATATTTTAATACTTAAATATATGTGTATACACATATACACACAGAGCATACCTCATTTTACTGAGATTTGCTTCATGGTTCTTTGAGATGTTTCAATTTTTACAAATTGAAGATTTGTGTCAACCGTGAATTGAACAAGTCAGTTGGTGCCATTTTTCCAACAGTATGTGCTCACTTCATGTCTCTGTGTTACATTTGGATCATTCTCACAATATTGTAAACTTTTTAATTATTGTTATATCTGTTATGGTGATTTGTGATCAGTGATTTTTGATATTGGTATTTTAATTATTTGATGGCATCAAAAACTGTACCTGCAAAAGATGACAAACTTCACAAATGTTGTGTGGTTCTAACTGCTCCACCAACAGACTATTGCCCAGCTCCCTCCACTTCCCGCCATCTCACTCTCCTCCTTCTCAGGCTTCCCTACACCCTGAGACATAACAGTACCGAAGCTATGCCAATTAATAACCCTACATGTTTCTCATTGCAGATCAAAAGCTAGAAATGATTCAGCTTAGTGAGGAAGACATGTCAAAAGCTCAGATAGGCTAAAAACTTGCACCAAATAGTTAGCCAAGTTTTGAATGCAAGGGAAAAGTTCTTAAACTACAGATGTTGGGGTGGATGTGGAAAGAAGGGAACACTTCTGCATTGCTGGTGGGAATGCATACTAGTACGTTCATTTCAGAAAGAAGTTTGGAGAACACTTAGGGAACTAAAAATAGACCTGCCGTTCAATCCTGCAATTCCTTTACTAGATATATATCCAGATGATCAAAAGTCTTTTTACAACAAAGATATTTACACCAGAATGTTTACAGCAGAATGCAGCTCAATTCATAATTGCCAAGTCATGGAAGCAGCCCAAGGGCCCACTGAACCATGAATGGATTAACAAATTGTGGTACATGTATACCATGGGATATTATGCAGCCATAAAAAAAGATGGAGACTTTACCTCTTTTATCTTTACATGGATGGAGGTGGAATGTATTCTTCTGAGTAAAGTATCTCAAGATTGGAAGAAAAAGTATCCAATGGACTCAGTATTATTATGAAACCAATATATAATTTTACAAATGATATAACACAACTATAGCCTAGAATGAAGGAGGGGAGAGAAAACTGAAGAGAGGGGTGAGGAGAGACTATGTGGAGGGAGGGTAATCAGTGGGACCTCACCTATTGTGCATAGTGCAAGGGTACATGTCAAATCCACTAAGAGTAGAGTATAAATGTCTTAACGCAACAAGTAAGAGAGGTGAAGGCTATGTTAACTAGTTTGGTGTAAGCATTCCAAATATAAAATATAAAATCAGCACATTTTATCCCATAAGGGCATTAATGTATACAGTCATGAGTTAATTTAAAAAAAGAAATTAAAAGTGCTACTCAGTGAGGATACAAGAGCAAAGAAAGCAAAACGAGGTTTATTGCTGACATGGAGAAAGTTTTAGTGGTCTGGATAGTACATCAAACCAGTCCCAGCATTACCTCAAACCGAAGCCTAATTCAAAGCAAGGCCCTAGTCTATGGAATCTTAGTCGAAGAAACTGCCAAAGAAAAATCTGAAACAAACAGGGGTTGGTTCATCAGGTTGAAGGAAAGAAGCCACGTCCATGAAGTGAAAGTACAAGATGAAGCAACAAGTGCCAATAAAGAAACTGTAGGAACTTATTAAGAAAATCCATCTAAGATTACTGAGGCTACACTAATCAGCCAATTTTAAATGTAGATGAACAGCCTTATGCCAGAAGAAGATGCCACCTAGGACTTTCACAGCTAGAAAAGAAGTCAAAGTTTGGCTTTAAAGAGCAGAAGAGGTTGACTCTCTTCTTAGGTACTAAGGCAAGTGGCCACTTTAAGTTGATGCTAACACTCATTTACTATTCTGAAAATCCGAGGACCCTTAAGAATTATACTCTGTCTAATCAGCTTGTGCTCTGTAAATAGAACAAAACATGGCTGACAGAACTTCTGTTTACAGCACGGTTTACTGAATATGTAAGTTCTCTGTTGAGACCTGCTGATGAGAAAAATGATTCCTTTTAAAATATTACTGCTCATTGACAATGCACCTAGTCACCCAGAAATCTGATGGAGATACACAAGGAGATTCATGTTGTGTTTACACCTTCTAACCCAACATCCATTCTCCAAAACACAGATCGAGAAATAAATTTGACTTTCAAATCTT
This sequence comes from Arctocebus calabarensis, assembly GCA_963573935.1. Lineage (NCBI taxonomy): Eukaryota > Metazoa > Chordata > Mammalia > Primates > Lorisidae > Arctocebus > Arctocebus calabarensis. The sequence goes on from CAUYON010059148.1 coordinate 37,728, forward strand.
ATTATTATAATCACATTTTGTGAGGTGATAACTGTCATCGATAGCTATGCTATATCTGTGCAAAATAAGTGGAAAACTTTATAGAAAAGTATTCACTCTTCTAGATGTCATTAAGAACATTTGTGATTTCAGGGAAGAGGTCAAAATACCAACATTAATGAAAGTTTGGAAGAAGCTGATTCCAAAACTTATGGATGATTTTGAAGGGTTTAAGCTTTCAGTGGAGGAAGCAAATGCAGATGTGAAGGAAAAACAAAGAAAACTGGAAATAAAAGTGGAACCAGAAAATATGATGGAATTGCTGTAATTTCATGATAAAACTTGAATGGATAAGGAACTGCTTCTGAGGAATGAGCAAAGACAGTGGTTCCTTGAGATTGAATCTACTCCTAAAAAAGATACTATTAACACTGTTGAAATGACAACAGAGAATTTAGAATATTAAATAAACTTTGTTGATAAATCTACACAATGAGATGTATTGAGAGGATTGACTCCAATTTTAAAAGAAGTTCTACTAATTAGTGGGAACACACCTACGGTGCATCTTAGCAGGGTACTGGCGAAACTTATTAAATGTAGAGTATTAATGTCTTTATATAGTGATCAAGGAAATGCCATGAAGGATATCTGTAACAGTATGATCAAAATATTTCTGAATGTATATGAATC
>CAUYON010059152.1:0-50189 GCA_963573935.1 Arctocebus calabarensis
TGGAGAGCTTAAATCCTCCTCAGCCTGCTTAGAAGACACTTTAAATTGCTAACTTGGGCTAAGCCGAAGCTTCCCCAGGAAAGCGCTGTGGCTGGGATCACTACTTGAGTTTCTATCCACTTACCCAGTGTGCCAAAACTGGTCTCACCCTATGCCCCTGAGGGCTAAGGATGCAAGGCGTCTTAGTCCCCGCCTTTAGGCTGCTCAGTCACTAGATTACTTGCTCCCACCCAGTGCCTGTTTTGCAACCCTGAGGGTGGAGCTTGCCAGGGCAGTTCTCCCACAATGGCTCCACACAGCCCACCACCAAACACTGGCAGCTCCGTCTGGCTTGGTGGTCCAGTCTGGGGCCCCAGGCAACACTTAAAAAACCCCGCACTCCTGCCCAAGTTCTCCCAAGGCAGTTCAACTGAGTGCCAAGTCCAAAAGAAACCCAAACAGCTCACAGTCAAGGCCCTTCCCATGTGCAGTCCCACTGCTGCCCCACCCACAGCCGCCGATAGGATCAGACCGAATGAACAGATGCAACCACTTGCCCAATCTCCGCCGTTTTAGCTTTCCTCAGGGTGTCCAGAAGCCTCACACTGTCTTCCTGTGTCCCCCAAAGGGAAGTTTCTGGGCAGATCCTGCCTGGCAGAGATGCCTGAAGTCCTCTCTCCCCAGTCTCACCATGCCCAGTCGCAAGGAAGCTGTTACTTGTCCGCCATCTTGTTCCGCCCCTCCCAACATTTGGATTTAACAGACATCTACAGAGCATTTCATTCCAACAAAATGGAATACACATTCTTCTCATAAGTCCACGGATCATACTCCAAAATCAATCACATCCTAGGTCACTAGTCTAACCTCAGCACATTTAAAAAAAAAATAGAAATTATTCCTTGCATTTTCTCAGACCATCATGTAATAAAAGTTGAACTCAGTTACAACAAGAATCTGTATACTCAAACAAAAAAATGGAAGCTAAACAACCTAATACTGAAGGACAGAAGGACAGATAGGTCATTGACGAAATCAAGCAGGAAATTTCCAAATTTTTGTAACAAAATGACAATGAAGACACAAATTATTAGAACCTCTGGGATATGGCAAAGGCAAGTCTTAGAGGGAAATTTATAGCACTACAAGCATTCTTCAAAAAAATGGAAAGAGATGAGGATAACAAATTAATGGGAAATCCTAAACAACTGGAAAAAGAAGAACATTCCAATCCCAAACCCAGCAGAAGAAAAGAAATAAACAAAATTAGAGCAGAAGTAAATGAAATTGAAAACAAAAGAATTATACAACAGATTGATAAATCAAACATTTGGTTTTTTGAAAAAGTCAATAAAATAGATAAGCCTTTGGCTAACCTAATCAGGAAATAAAACGCCACCTTCCAAGACTTAGCCAGAATGAAGTGGAAATTTTGAACAGGCCTATATCAAGTTCTGAAATAGCATCAACAATACAAAATCTCCCTAAAAAGAAAATCCCAGGACCAGATGGCTTCATGTAAGAATTCTACCAAACCTTTAAAGAATAACTAGTACCTATATTACTCAACCTTTTCCAAAATATAGAAAAAGAAGGAATACTACCCAACACATTCTATGAAGCAAACATCATTTTGATCCCTAAACCAGGAAAAGGCCCAACAAGAAAAGAAAATTATAAACCAATATCACTAATGAATATTGATGCAAAAATATTCAATCAGATAGCAAACAGAATAAAGCAACATATCAAGCAAATAATACACCATGACCAACTGGGCCTTATCCCAGGATCTCAAGGCTGGTTTAATGTATGTAAATCTATAAATGTAATCCTGCACATAAACGAATTGAAAAAATGAAGACCATATGATTCTCCCAATTGACACAGGAAAAGGTTTTGATAATATCCAGCATCTCTTCATGGTCAGAACACTGAAGAAAATTGGTATAGAAGGGACATTTCTTATACGTATAGAGGCCATCTACAGCAAACCCACAGTCAGTATCATATTGAATGGAGTTCAGTTGAAACCATTCCCACTTAGATTAGGAACCAGGCAAGGTTGCCCATTGTCTCCATTGCTTTTTAACGTTGTAATGGAAGTTTTAGCCATTGGAATTAGGGAAGAAAAAGGCGATCAAGTGTATTCACACAGGGTCAGAAGAGACTAAACTTTTACTCTTCACAGATGATATGATGGTATTATCAGGGATTCTACCACAGGGATTCTACTATAAAACTTTTAGAAGTGATCAAGGAATACAGCAGTGTATCAGGGTACAAAATCAACACTCATAAATCTGTAGCCTTTATATACACCAACAATAACCAAGCCAAAAAAAGAGTCAAAGACTCTATTCCTTTCACAGTAGTGCCAAAGAAGATGAAATATTTGGGAGTCTACCTAACAAAAGCAGTGAAAGATCTCTATAAAGAGAACAATGAAACTCTAAGAAAAGATCGCTGAACATGTCAACAAATGGGAAAAGCATACCATGCTCATGGTTGGGAAGAATCAACATTGCTAAAATGTCCATACTACCCAAAGCAATATACAATTTTAATGCAATTCCTATTAAAACTCCATTGTCATATTTTAAAGATCTCGAAACAATAATACTTCATTTTATATGGAATCAGAAAAAACCTCGAATACCCAAGTCATTACTTAGAAATAAAAACCAAGCAGGAAGAATCACACTATCAGGCTTATGATTAAATCATAATCTAAATCGATAGTGATCAAAACAGCATGGTACTGGCACAAAAACAGAAAGGTAGATGTTTGAATACTTTATGAGGAGGAGCCCCCAGGCAATTGAAGCAGTATCAAAAATACACTACTGGGACCTGATGAATCTAAAAAGCTTGTGCATGGCCGAGAACACAGTCAGTATAGCAAGCAGACAGCTATCGGAATGGGAAAAATATTTGCAAGTTTTGCCTCCGACAAAGGTTTAATAATCAGAATCCACACAGAACATAAACATATTAGTAAGAAAACAAGAAAGTAATACCATCTCAGGATAGGCAAAGCATTTGAACTCTAAAGAAGACAGGTGCATGGCCTTCAGACACATGAAAAAAATGCTCACTGTCCTAAATAATCAGAGAAATGCAAATAAAAATTAGCTTGAGATATCATCTAACTCCAGTAATATCAGCTCACATAACAAAATTCCAGACCCAGAGATGTTGGCTTGGATGTGGAGAAGGGGGAACACTTCTACACTGCTGGTGGGAATGCACACTAACACGTTCGTTTTGGAAGGATGTTTGGAGAATACTTAGAGATCTAAAAATAGACCTGCTATTTGCTCCTATAATTTCTTTTCTTGGTATATACCCTGAAGACCAAAAATCACATTGTAACAAAGACATATGTAACAGAATGTTTATTGCAGCCCAATTCATAATTGCTAAGTCATGGAAGAAGCCCAAGTGCCCATCGACCCTTGAATGGATTAACAAATTGTGGTACATGTATACCATGGAATATACTATGCAGCCTTAAAGAAAGATGGAGACTACCTCTTTCATGTTTACATGGATGGAACTGGAACACGTTCTTGTTAGCAAAGTATCTCAAGAATGGAAGAAAATGTCTCCAATGTATTCAGCTCTAATATGAAGCTAATTTATAGCTTTCACATGAAGGGTATAAGCCAATTATTGCACAAGAATATGGTGAAAGGGGCAAGGGAGGGGAGGAGAGGTGGAGGATGGGTGGAGAGAGGGTAAATGGTGGGATCACACTTATGGTGCATCTTAGATGGGTACAGGTGAAACTTACTAAATGCAGAATACAAATGTTTTCATATAATAAACAAGAAAATCCCATGAAGGTTATGTCAAACAGTTTGATGAAAATATTTCAGATTGTATGTGAAGCCAGCACATAGTATCCCATGACTGCACTAGTGTACACAGCTATGATTTAATAAAAAAAAAAATTAAAAAAAATCAAATAATGATGAGTGTTTGGGTTCACCTCTTGGTCTTCAATTCTGTTCCATACCTTTACCTCTCTATTTTTGTGCCAATACCATGCTATCTTTAGCACTATCGATTTACAGGATAGTCTGAAGTCTGGAAACGTAATTCCTCCTGATTCATTTTCATTTCTGAGTAATGTCTTGGCTTTTCGAGATTTTTTTCTGTTTCCATACAAAATGAAGTACTGATTTTTCCAGACTTTTAGAGGTGCTTTAATAGGGATCACATTAAATTTGTAGATTTATTTAGGTAATATGCACATTTCAAGAATGTTGATTCTTCCCAGGCTTGAGCATCAATATTCATTAGAGATATTGGTCTATAATTTTCTTTTCTTGTTGAGTATTTTCCTGGTTTGGGTATCAGTGTGATATTTGCTTCATAGAATGTATTGGGAAGTGTTCCATCTTTTTCCACGTTTTGGAAAAGGTTAAGTAATATAGGTATTAGTTCCTCTTTAACGTTTTTGTAGAATTCTGTTGTGAAGCCATCTGGTCCTGGGCTTTTTTTGGGGGAGATTTCTTATAGTTGATGCTATTTCAGAACTTGTTATAGAATTGCTCAACATATCCACTTCTTTGTTAGCAGGGTGGCATGTTTCCAAGTATTGATCTATTTCCTCCAGATTTTCCTACTTCTGAGAATAGAGTTTTATGTAGTATTCATTAAGGATTTGTTGGATTTCTGTGGGGTCTGTTGTTATTTGGCCGTTATCATTTCTGATTAATGAAATGAGGATTTTACTCTTCTACTTCTGGTTAAGTTAGCCAAAGGTTTATCTATTTTATTGACCTTTTCAAAAACCAATTCTTTGATTAGTTGATCTGTTGTATGATTCTTTTGTTTTCAATTTCATTTAGTTCTGCTCTAATTTTAGTTATTTCTTATCTTCTGCTGTATTTATGGTTGGAATGTTTGTCCTTTCCAGTTGTTTGAGATGTCCCATTAAGTTGTTGACTTCCTCTCTTTCCATTCTTTTGCAGAAGGCTTGCAATGCTATAAATTTCCCCTTTTAGGACTGCCTTTGTGGTATTCCAGAGGTTCTGGTAATTAGTGTCTTCCTTGTCATTTTGTTCCAAAACTTTGGTAATTTCCTTCTTAATATCACGTATGACCCAGTTATCATTCTACATGAGGTTATTTAGTTTCCATGTTTTTGTATGCGTATGAGAATTTTGTGGATACTGAGTTCAACTTTTATTCCATTATGGTCTCAGAAAATACAAGGAATGATTTCTATTTTTTAAATTCGGTGAGTTTAGACTTGTGATATAAGATATGGGCAATTACTGAGGATGATGCATGGCCTGATGAGAAGAACGTGCATTCAGTTTTGTTAGGAAGAAATATTCTGTATATGTCTGTTAAATCCAAGTGTTGACTGGTTAAGTTTAAATCTAAAATTTCTTTGCTTAAGCTTCTTCTTGGAGGATCTATTCAACACTGCCAAAGGTGTGTTAAAATCTCCCACTTTTATGGTGCTCAAGGGAATCACATCCTCATGTCCGTTAGAGTCTCTCTTATAAATTGAGGTGCATTCTGGTTGGGTGCATAAGTGTTAATAATTGACATCTCATCATGTTGAGTGTTGCCCTTAACAAATATTAAATGACCATCCTTATCTTGCCTTGCTTTTGTTGGTTTGAATGGTATTGTATCTGTGAATAAAATTGCAACATCTGATTTTTCTGCTTTCCATTTGCCTGTATTATAGATGACCATCCCTTCACCCTGAGTCTATGTTTATCTTTTAAGGTAAGGTGCGATTCTTGAATGCAGCAGATGTTTGACCTGAGTTTTTGTATCCAGTCAGCCAACCTGTGTCTCTTTAGAGGGCAATTTAAGCCATTCACATTACCTGAGCGTATGGATAAGCCTGGTAGTATTTTGGGTATCAAGTTTTTCGAAAGCCCAATGGACATTTTTAATCATTTCACCACTGTGGAGGATGGAATTTGATCAAAAGTTTCTGAGTTGACCAGAACTCAGGGGGTAGGATTGTGCTGGTCATAATGGAAGATAGGTATCCTGGAGAGCTGATAATATCCTGGAGAGCTGTTTTAGTTATGGTAAATTTATTCAACATGTGCATATCATTGAAGTATTTAATTTCTTCATCGTAAGTGAAACTCAGTTTAGCCGGATACAGGATCCTGGGTTGAAAGTTATTTTGTTTAAGGAGATTAAAGGTGAATGACCACCCTCTTCTAGCTTAAAATGTATTAGCAGAGAGATCTGCAGTCATTCTAATGTTTTTCCCCTTTTAAGTTATGGTTTTCTTATGTCTGGCTGCTTGCAGAATTTTCTCCTTCATATTCAGTTTGGTGAACCTAATAATAATGTGTCTGAGAGTTTTTATTTGGGTTGAGTCATGCTGGTTTTCTGAAACTGCATACTATGTGAATTTCAGAATCTCTTGGCATGTCTGGGAAATTATCTTTGATTATTTCATGAAGTAAAGCATCTGTATCCTTTGAAGCAATCACGTCGCCTTCAGAATTTCCTATAGGACAAATGATAAGCCTCTTCAAATTATCCCAGAGCTCTCTGAGAGAATGATCCATTTTTTTTTTTTTTGAGACAGAGCCTCAAGCTTTCTCCCTGGATAGAGTGCCATAGCATCACAGCTCACAGCAACCTCCAATTCCTGGGCTCAAGCGAGTCTCCTGCCTCCGCCTCCCAAGCAGCTGGGACTACAGGCGCCTGCCACAACGCCCGGCCATTTTTTGGTTGCAGCCATCATTGTTGTTTGGCAGGTCTGGGCTGGATTCGAACCCGCCAGCTCAGGTGTACATGGCTGGCACCTTAGCCCGTTGAGCCACAGGCGCCTAGCCAGAATGATCCATTTTTGTGCTCCACTTCTCTTCGTCTTTGAGCATTTGGGAGCATTCAAAAGCTTTGTCTTCAATGTCAGAGATCCTTTCTTCTGCCTGCTCCATTCTGTTACTGAGAGATTCTACTGTATTTCTCAGATCTTTGAGGGCTGCAAGTTCTTGCTTCAATGTCAAAATCTTTGGGGATTTTGTCTTTGAATTTGTTAAATTCTTGAGACATCTTTTGAATTACTCCTTGAAATTCTAATTCCATAATTTCCTCCATTCTGTTGATCTTATTTGCTATCCAAATTCTGAACTCAATTTCTGACATGTCAGCCATTTGTTTGTGAATGGGATTTCGTGCTGTGTCTGCCATATTATTCCTTGTAGGAGTTGATCTACTCTGATTATTCATGTTGCAAGAGTTTTTCCACTGATTCTGCCTCATGATTGTTTTTCACTAGTTGGCTAGATGGGCAGGTAAGGTGAAATTGGATTGGGAACATGTGGAGTTTTTTTTTAACCAGCCCTTTGTCAAGGATCTGGGACTGGTGACATCAACTTTTTGCCCAACAGGTTTGCAAAGCACCCATACAGTATCAAAGTCTGAGTCTGAGAAAACCTGCTTGGTGTGGTGAGTTTAGGTGGCTCTGTCTTGTATCCAGCTAGGCCTTGTCCAATCCTAGTGGTTCAGTGACTCTAGTTTGAAGTCTTAGGTATGGAGAAACAGACGCAACTATGACACCCCAACCTCCATGGACAATAACTGGAAGAGGAAATCAACATTGCATGTTACCACACAAGCAGGGTACCACTCAAGAGGGTCCTTGGGTGATTGGCCCAGGTTAGGAGTTCCATATCAATTGACCCACTCAGTACGCACTTTCAAGTGGAGAGTTTGAAAAGTCTCCAGGAATTAAATGGCAGAGATCTACTGGCTGCTCAAATTTGGCTAAATCTAGTGCTCTGTGGAGTCTGAAAGGCCCACCCAGTAGCAGAGTTGGACCAGAGGGCTGAGTCTCTTTCTCTACTTTTCTTCTCCTTTATGCCCAGTGACTGTTGACCCCAGAGGGCTGAGGTCCTGCTACCTCCAAAAAGATGATGTGCCAAGCTTTCTGCCTGTCAGAGTCAAAGGAAGGTCAATGCCCCCTTGGCATGTCCACTACCCTTTACTATCAGCCAGCTGGAGAAACTGAACCCTCAGATATTCAATAGTCAGTGGGGATTGTTCCATTTGAACTAAGTCTAATCCTGAGGATAACAAATCAGCAAATGTTTTTCTCCCTCAGCCACTGCACCTTTGCCCCAGCTGCTCAGCATCACCAGTGTCCCTAAGGAGTGAGGTCTGGTTTCCTCTGGCAGGCTTCAGAGTTGGGGAGGTGCCTCTCCAAGATTAAATCCTGGCAGAATCACTCCATTGTTGCTGAATCTTTGTGGGAAGTGACCCTGTGTAGCTCCCAGGCAACTACCACAGCCAGGGAGTTGGCTTTAGGAGCAGCTCCAGGAGCGCAGGGCACATGGATCCACAGGAGGGCAGGGAATGCTACACATGGTTCTGGAAGTGTAGTGTGCCTGGTGACTTTGGCAAGGAAAGCCCTGGGCCCACGACTCTGGAAGGGCAGGGGGCAGCGTGGAGGCTCCAGCAGGGAGAGCACAGGACGTGTGACTCTAGCAGGGTGAAGTGCAGGGCATGCGCCTCTAATAGGGTGGAGTACCTGGCTCTGGCCTGGTGTGTGTGGGGCTTTTTGTATGGCATGGTGATGGTGCTGCTAATGAGCCTCCACCATAGTCTCTGCAGGGTTTAAACTTGTAGATCATCAGGCAAGCGGGCAAAGGTAGACTGGAAGTTCAGAACGGCAGGGAAAACGTTAGTTCAATTTTCCTGCCTGGTAAGAGAGTGCTCTAGGTCACAACAGGGTCCCTCTCGGGAAATAGTTTCCACTTCATACAGGTCTTATCTGTGGGGTTAGACAAGAAGTCCTCAGTTCACTGCTCACCTGTAGAAATCCTACAGTAACAAAGAGAAAAAACCCCACAAATTTCTTGGGGGAGGGGACGGATACCTTTCCTTTGTGATGAACATTGTACCTGAAGTGTGCTTTCCTGAAGTCGCAGCTTGCCTCAGCAGAGGTGACCTACAGTTATCACTCTTCTCTCTTGGCTCAGCTCCCAGTCTTCAGCTTAACTGGAGTACTTTATGGACATTATCCTTCCCTCTGGACAGGACCCTGTGTTGAAGGCTGGCTTCAGTCAGCCATCTTGGCCCTCCTTCCACATTTGTAATTTTTCTGTTAACGTTATGTAATGCATTTTTATGGTTTTAAATGAATTCCCTAAAATTTATGTTGTAATAAGTTTTAAGGTAAAACTTTAGCATATACAACTTACATAAAAGCTCTTTGGGTTCCTATTCATATTTAGAAACCGAGAGTTCTCCTGAGACCAAACTATTGTACATGCTTACACATCTGCAGTATTGACAGATCAACTGAAAGTATTTAGTCCCCTTTTCAATGGATAAGGCTTCTTAAAAGTTCAGTGCCTAATATTCATCAAGATGTTACAGTCCTACTCCTGATAGGAAGCTTTCTCATCAACTTCCTTACTTGCATAGGAAGGACACTCAAATTTTATCATTAAAAATAACATTGGGTGTGGGTTTGAGGCCCTGTGTTCACAATATCAGTTTTGGATTCCTAGGCATTTGAGGAAACATAATGGCAATCAAACTTTCACAACATGCTATTGTAGGGACTTTTCAGATTCACTTTTTGTTGAATTGTTTGGATGATTCATAGAAGTCATATTTTAGATTTTCCAATATTGAATCATATAGGCATTCTTGGATGGAAATACCTTCCTCCAGATGGCTCTGCTGAACGTTATTTAGGCCATTTCCCGTACATCATCCTAATGAAATTCCTAAATGTGAATTGTCACCAACTGCTTAGAGGTTGGGTTTCTCATGAATTCTGCACCCTTGGCCACTTACTTCATTCAGCTTTCTCCAAGGCTCCCCTATGTTCTAGAGGCTTCAGCTTTGCAGGAGCAACCTGGCCCTCTGGCTTCTTAGTTGGGTTTAATCTGTGGCAAGGACCAGGGAGCAAAGGAGTGGCTGTGACCCCTTCACGAGTCTTTCCCCCATCTGTTTTTTTCTCTGCATGCCTCATATTTGAGGTACAGATGTGCCGAGTGGGAACGCTGTGCACAACACTGACCACCTTCAACTAGGGCAAGCTCTTAAATCCAGGAATTCTTCTACCTCCATTCTATTATCACTCTAGTTCTGAGTCCCCTCATCATCACATTCCTAGCCTCTATACTCCTCTCTCTGTCCTCAAGAAGAGGCTGGCTAGGCCTCCCAAAATACCGGACCCTACCTTCACTTGTGGGAGCTGCAGATCATGGGGCAACACCATGTGTCCAGGTTGCAAAAGAGGCCTAATATGCGGCAAGGTTTCTTTGGCTCTTCATAGATAGATGACCACATGATTTCTTGTCCAATGAATGCAAATTCTTTTGAGGGTGAAAGACGAATGGCTATTTATAATTGTGCTAGAACATGTAGGCAAAAGATGAACTTGTGGTCACCCTTCAAGGCGAAAGGTCAAGGGATGGAATAAAAACATCTCTTGGGGCTTGGGGATTTTCGGAGCAACAAAGTTGGTGGGGAAATCCTGTTCAACCTTTAATATCACCTTTTTTCACAGGTCCTTCACTTTCACGTTCTAGTGTCTTTGTGTTCTGGAGACACATGGTCTTACTAGGCTGCATTAACAAGGAAATGGCACACATGGGTCTTCTGCCTGATGTGAGCTAGTGGGACTAGACTCTACAGCAAAAATCATTAAGGGAACAGGCTCTGGAGTCAGAGGAGACCTGAACTAGGAACTAGGTTCAACCCCTATTTGTACCTTTCCTAGATGAACTGCCTTGACCTCTCTGAGTCTCAGTTTCCTTGTCTGTGAAAAAAGGGTCTACAAGGTGATTGTGAATATTCAGGGGGCTACTGAAGACAAATTGCCAGATGATGTGTATTCATCAATTAATGAAAAGTGCCTGTTCTTATTCTCAGTCCTGAGATTCATGCCCTCAGGCAATTGTATTGGGTGAAGGTGAGACACAGGGCCAGACAGCTTTGTGACCATCTTCTCCAGGCTACCTGGGTCCAATCTGCTGGCTTCGTGTTAACAGGGATATAAAGGATGAGGACTTTTCTCTCCTGAACATCATATTACAGAAGTTGCAAAGATGCTACTGTTCTGAGTCATGATGGGAAGTTGCTAGAGAACAATTGGAAAGTGCCCCGTGGTGTCACTGGCTTCGAGTGGGTATTGCGGACTCCAGACTTTGTTGCAAGCTATGCCCCTTCACTCACATGAAACCCCACTTTCCTTGCCTTCCTCTCAGCCACACCCCAATATCAATTCTATTCTCCTCTTGAGTCTTGGTTCAAATCCTACCTCCTCAATGGAAACATGCTGACCAAAACAGCCCAGAGTCACTACTCTCTGAGTCTCAGAGTTTCCAACTGTAATAAGCTGCAGTATAAATAATGCCTCTAAAGAAGGTTAGTGATTTGGTCTGAATGAGTGAACAGATGATGCATGCCAGGTGCCATCTCTAGGATAAGCCTGTTGCATGTTCCCTGCCTTTTCTTCTGCCTACTTTCCAGATATATTCGGGATATATATTCCATGCCCTTGATCACAGACTGCCTTCTATTGATACTCATCTGGGAGTATGCCTGTGCCAGTTGTCCATTGAAACGTAATGTCACGCCTCATGGGGCCCACACCTCTTCCTTCCCAAACCTCCACTATCCGTCACTACAATAAATATCAGCATAACTAAATTTTACGTGGCACCATAAAGAACTCTGTGCCAGGCCCTATGATGTGTATCCTATGCTCATACAAGTATTCCTTAGCCTCTCTCCCTATATTTTCCTCCCAGGATCTGTAGGCATACTTCTCTGAATTATTCCACGGAGACTGGGTCAGCTACTACCCAAACTTACATAACTAGTAAGTGGCCTTGCCAGGAAGCAAATCCAGCTGTGATTCTCAATCTTGGGCTAGATTAAAATTCTAATGAAGGCCTATGAATGGAGACATGGAGGAAGGAGAGAAGTATAAACCAGAATGGGAGTGACAGTGCCCTTACTTTCAGTTGATACTGGGAGGACAGCTTGAGAAACAGCTGTAGTAAAGAGATTGTTGGACTGGGTAGTTCCCTGAGCTTGGCTCAAGGGACATAATCACTCCAGGGCAGGGAGAAAAGGGAGAGTTGATTGGTCAAGTCAAACCCCAGGGCATTTGTCCAAGGGAATTAATTCCATGGTGGTCCAGGACCCCAACATTTGGCGGTGGGGGACCTAGCCCCTGGGCTTCCATGAAGTCAACTCCAGGACACCCCTGGGTCTCACGAGCCTTCTGTGAAGAGGGTGATTAACCTAGAAGCCCCTTGGTGTACAGGCTATGAATCACACTCCAATAGATCCTAAGGAGAGAAGTGGCACAAACAATCAGGCATAGGGTCTACAATTAGGCTCAGAGATAAGCTCCACTATGGTCCTACCTGAGTGGAGATGGGGAGGAGAGCAGAGGGCATTTGCCACTTACTTCAGCAGACCAATGTGCCTTCAGACTAGCTTGTGGCCATGACTATGACCTCACCAGGAGCCTAGAGGACTGGGAACCCTAACCCAAAACACAGTGCCCAAACCTCTGATCCTGGACTCTGAGCACTGTGAGGATGTGGGACTTCTCCTGGTGCAAATGTAATGAGACCTCCTCTGGCAAGAACTGCCAGGGTCCATTAGCTGTCTGTTTCGTCCCCTTAGAGGTCTCAGAGGCTCCACCAAGACCAGAGGGAAAAGCCCTTCCCTGAGCATGCTCCTGGGTTTCTAGCTCTCCCTATGCCCTAGCTGCCAGGGATTGGGATTTGAGAAGCCTGCAGGGACAAGCAGGGGACATCCAGGCTCTCTCCTTCACTTACGTGGCCTGCCACTGCAGCAAGCAACCACAGTACCTGCTTCCACTCACAGGATCCTCCCATCTTGCACCATTCAAGGAAGCAACAAGGTGCAAAGGGCACAAAGTCAGGCTCTGGCAGCATCAGACAGAGCTGAATTCCCATACTGACTCACCCAATCCCTTAGCTGTGTGAGGGCTGACATGCTCACTGACTTAACTCTCGAATCTATAGGTTTCTTCTTTGTCAATCGACCATATAAATGATGCTTGCCTCCCAGGCATGGAGAGATCCATTTCAGAGGGTTAACGTGTGCCCCTCCATAACTGCCCAAAAGAGGGGAAATAACCAAATGCCACCAACACAATATCTCAGGGAAGACATCAATGTGCATCATACAATGCAACCTTCAGTGTTATTTATTTATTTATAGTTCTGTGCTATCAATAACACAGGGGAACAATTAGCAGCTCTTCACTGTCCCTTAAAGTGGGAAAACAGAGGAACAACACTGGAATCAACACTTTCAGGCACTTTTCATTCTTCACTCGTGCTTCAGAAAAACTTTATACACCGTATTGCCTAAATGAAAATACAGAGAGAAAAGAACAACCGACACTCATATACCCACTGCTCAGCTTATGGGGCACAATCTTACAGATATCATTGTATCTCCCCACTCTCCACCCCTACTACACCTCCAAAATAAAGGGCCCCTTCCCTTTGCAGAAGTATCCCCTCCATTACACTCAGGTTGCTCCTTGCCATGAATGTCTGTAACCTTCTGCTACATAGATGCAAAATGCCAGAAGACCTATACTACAGGAAATTCACCATTTCCACTGTAAAATATTGTGCAATGCATATAAATCACAGCAGAGAGCTGCTAGTGCTGAAGTTTACAGGAAGGATGCTTAAACTAGAAGCACTATGCCATGTGACACATGACCCTAAATCTACAAGATGCCGCATGCCACCTGCCCATGAAATCGGGAGGACTCCAAATGTCACCCGCCGTAGAAACTCCAGCAGGTCCTACCTGGCAGCCTATAGCTCTTTTGGGAAAACCCTTTGTGACTCTTTAGACATATTTGGGTGTCAGTGCTCAGGCTGTCCTGAGGTCACTCCCTTGTGCACACTGTACTGGAGGATTGCCTTGGTGGCCTCAGACTCGGTGCCAAGCTCCTCAGGCTGCAGCACGCCCTTGGCACTATTGATTTCTCTGGTGGTGATGGTGTAGTGATTGGTGTAGTGGGCCATTCAGCCGGCCTCCTGGGCAATTCGTTTGAACATGTCATAGATGAACGAATCCATGACTTTCATGGCCCCCTTGGACAGGCTGAGATCCTGGTGGTTCTGTTTCAGGACCCGTGGGAAGTAAGTGGCGAAACTTGCCAATGCCTGGCTAGGGCGGCGACCACGGCACCTTTGCCGTTTTTGTTTCTTGGTCGTGGATGACTTGGCCTCAGAGTCAACAGTGGTGGCGCTCGCAGTCTGAGAAGACAGGCCAGAGTAAGGCTCAGTCATGGTGTCGGCCTCAGATTTGTCAGCACCAGGGCACGAAGGCTTGGAAGACAGGCCAGAGTAAGGCTTGGCCAGGGTCTTGGCCTCGGCCTCGGCCTCTGACTTGTCAGCACTGGGGCACGAAGTCTCAGAAGACATGCCAGAGTAAGCCTCAGCCATGGCCTCAGCCTCAGCCTCATCGGCACAGGGGCATGAAGTCTCGGAAGACACATCAGGGTAAGGCTCTGCCGTGGTTCAGACCCTTGCCAGACCGTGACGGAAAGAGAAAATGGCAGCTTGGGGCATTGGGGAACGTTTGGTAGCCACTGTGTTGAACCATGTCACCAGCCAACTCACTGACTGGATGAAACACCTCTTGAGGAGAATGTCAGCTGAGGGATAAGGTGCTCAACATCATTAGATCCTTCTATTTGGGTGTGAATCCCACCCACCAATCACAGTGAATGGGACCTATAAGCTTTCTCTTTGCTTGATAAGTGGCAAGGTAGAATGATGCCCTACAGAGCAAAGACTTATTTGACCACATGAGCTGGTTAACCAATGAACTCATACCATGAGTACATTGAAAAACATCACCCTCTTCCTTTCCTTTGGAGATGCCATCTTCCGGGAGTTAACCAAAATGACAAACACAAAAGGAAAGAGGAGAGGCACCCAGTGCGTGTCCTCTAGGCCTTTTGGAAAACATGGAGTTGTTCCTTTGGCCCCATACGTGTGAATCTTCAAGAAAGGTGATGTGGTAGATATCAAGGGAATGGGTACTGTTCATAAATGCAGGCCACACAAACGTTTCCATAACAAAACAGGAAGAGTCTACGGTGTTACCCAGCATGCTGTTGGCATTGTTGTAAGCAAACAAGTTAAGGGTGAGATTCTTCCCAAGAGGATTAATGTTCGTATTGAGCATATTAAGCACTCTAAGAGCCGAGGTAGCTTCCTGAAACTCGTGGATGAAAATGACAAGAAAAAGAAGGAAGCCGAAGAGAAAGGCACCTGGCTCCAACTGAAGCACCAGCCTGCTTCACCCAGAGAAGCACACTTGGTGAGAACCAACAGAAAGGAGCCTGAGCTCCTGAAACCCATTCCCTATGAATTCACGGCATGATAGGCATATAATATAGCACAAAGGACAACCAACAGACCCCATATAGCAGTGATTTAAGGTGCTGGATCCTATTCCCCATGAATTCATGGCACAATAGTCATGCAACACTTTGTCACTTTCAATGGCAGGGTGCCTCCCTGAGGTAGTGACACCTTTTCCTTATGAATTCATGCCATAATAGACATTAAAAACAATATCCTACTACATACAATGTTTCTCATCATTCACTAAAAGTGTGGTATTTTCTCCCAAAGAAGTATTACAGCAAATTTTAAGAATGTCCTAAAAGAAAGAAAGAAAAATATCACCCAAATCTCCTAAAGTGCAGCAATTTCAGCATCAGCTCCTTGAGAGAGTCTGGATTTCAGAACTCACATTCATTATGCCAGAAGAATTACTCGGAGACCTGGCCAGCAGAGCGCTCCTGAAAGTCAAGGGACTGGCTGTCCAGCTCCTGCCTCAAGTCTTGGTGAGAACCCTTGCTGAATCTGGAGAAGGACAAATGGCAAAAACAGTGTCTCAAAGAGGATAATACAAACAGAAATGGGTATACTTTAGCAAATATATCTGAGCACATTCAACTTTCAACTGTATCTATACTATTTGCCTGCTAAAAATTGCCCTAAGGGTTAGGTTTGTTAAACACATGTTGAAGTTGTGTATACAAATAAAATGGCTAATTTCATATAAAATAATTTCTCCTAGAAACTTATATTGGTGAGAACATGAAGGAATAACATATACAGTGTTAAAATTAAAATGATCTAGGATAATACATACAAAAGTAGTTCTCCAATATGCTTATGTACAAATCAATTACATAAATTCAACCAGGACAACACTCAACAACTTCACTGCAAAGAATAATTGTGGTAATGGGGGACATGGAAAGGTACCATCCCCAAGGCTCAGACTTCCAAAGTCCTACCTGTCAGACCTTTATGGAAGAGGTAGATGTCTCTTTAAACCTTAAATCATCAATAACAATGAAAAGTCTTCAGAATACGTTGAAAACAGTAGTTTTTATTCAAAACATAGAGGGTGATGAGAAATCCAGTGAGGGGAGCATATAAATCAGAACTGTAAAAGTTCCTTTTGAAAATGATGATACCCAAATCCTCCCTGAATCATTGTCAATGAAATCCTTGTCTTAATTTGATGCGGTAGGCAAGAGATGTGTCCACATGGTCTTTGGATTCCTATCCTTAAATCATTCCAACCCAGGAGCATCAAACAACTCAAAACACAAACATCCCAATCTTGTGCTCTATCTCCTAGAACAACCATCCCAGAAAGGTGCTTTTGGTTCATCCTTAGGTCACCTGTGTACCCTGTAGGCCAATGACCATGGCAAAGGAGCTGCAAGTCCTTAATTAACTGAGCCAGGGAAGAGCAGGATTTGGCTTTCCCCCACTGGATGTTCCTTTCATCATATGATGAAGGACTCAGATTATTATTTCTTTTTTGTATGTTGTTTTCTGTAGGCACCAAAAATAGCCATTATCTCTTTTAGGTGTGGTCTTCGCAGTCATTATTTCTTTTGATTACACAAGTCATTATTTGTTTTGATTAGTGTGTGCTAATTTATTTCTTTACCATTCCTTCTTGCATGTAAGATGGACTTTCTAAAATCATTTGCCATCTTCCTTAAGTAAATTCTCTAAGCATTCCTTTAATATGAATTTTAATGGTGTGAATTGTTGTTACTCTTCTGTTTGACAATGTCTTTACATTCAGGTTGCATACCTCAAGAAACACAATGGAAGAGTGTGTCTGACACCCATTCAGGATCAACACCTGCAGATGTCAAAGAGGGCGACCTGAGTGGGCACAAAAGCACATCCTTAATGCAGACCCAACAGGAAGCTCTTCTGATCCCAAGGGGAATGCCAAAGGTAAAAGTCCACTCCACAACAGACTTAGGGATTGATGGCCATATCTCTATACCCACGTCTGGACTAGCCTTTGGATGTGGTCCATCTTGGCAAGTATATGACCTTGGACAACACATGGTCAGGTCATATCAAAAGGGACTGATGGCTGACAACTGGCAACTGACTGCTTTCCCAGCAGCTGAAGCAGCAAATCTGTCCTGGAAGGGTGTTCTGTGCACTTCTCCTGCATGTCTATGCATCCTTTTAAAAATTGTTTTATTAAATCATAACTGTGTACATTGATGCTTTTATGGGTTTCCGTGTAATGATTTAATATACAATGTGAAATGCTTACATTGAACTAAGTAACGTATCCATCACAATTATACTCTTTTCTTAATAGTTTTGAAATGTACCATTGCATCATACATTCTTTAGCAATACCTTGGCTAGGTGTGCAACTCTAGATGACAGCTATTTCCTGTCAGTGCTTGCTTGTGGCTTTCACTTGGTAACATACACAGCTGTGCTTTGAAAGTACTTGGTATTCCTGCAGAGGCATCTCTTCTTCTGTCATTTATTAAGACCTGTGTCTCATTGTTCTGAAGCTTTACAGTGACATGTGCAGTTGTGTTTCCTTCATTTAGGGAATCGTGTCTTTACTTTTTTTTTATTTTTTGAGGCAGACTCTCACTTTGTCACCATTGGTAGAGTGCTATGGCCTCTTAGCTGACAGCAACCTCAAACCCTTGGGCTTAAATGATCCTCTTGCCTCAGCCTCCTGAATAGCTGTGACTACAGGTGCCCTCCACAATGCTCCACTACCTTTTTGAGACAGGGTCTTGCTCTTGTTTAAGCTGGTCTTGAACCCGTGAGCTCAGGGCAATCCACCCACCTCGGTCTCCAAAGTGCTGGGGTAACAAGCATGAGACAATGTGCCCAGCTCACGTCTGTCCTTAATTCTGGAAAATTAGTAGCCATTTCCTTTTTACTTGGGTTTTTACACAATTTTCTCTTTCTGCAGAATGGTATTTTATGTCATGTGTAGGCATTCCACATGTCTCTTTGCCTCTTCATCTTTTCAGTTTGCTTCCCTAAGAGACATTCTCAATACTTTCTATGCACTATTCCCAGTGATACCAAATGTACATTCACTTTTATCTCATCATTACATGGAACTTAAAGTAGTTCATGTTCGAACAATAATTTTTTATGACAAGAAATTATTTTCCCCTCTCTTTAGCCATTTCTTTAGCCATAATAGTTAATCTTCCTTATGGCTATTATGAGCCATAGTAGTCAACCATCCTTAGTCTTTCAAGTTTTCACCATTTTGTATGCTGTTATTGGCAGTTTGTATATCATAAGAAGTCTTTTGACATCTTTATGGTGGTTCACTGCTTGTCCTCAGGGTATCTTTTGTCTTTATATTTTTGGACAATGAGCTTATTCATTGGGCGTTATCTGTGAGAATCTTTTTAAAGACTTGTTTGAGGGTCTTTAAAGCCTTCTAGGAAGCACTCGACTTGCATTTGCCCCATGTCTCAATTGACTCCTGTAATCAAATAAATCATGTTTTCCTTATATCATGAACCCCAAAGTACACAAGTGCAGTCTTGTCATTACATATGCTTAGGAACTCTTTATTTCCTCACTCAGTGTCAATGGCCAGGGATGGAATTTTCCTTGGCACCTCTTTTCCACCAAACCAAACAGTGCAGCTTTCGCTGAGTGTGTAGACATTCAAAAGCCTAGAGTTGTATAAAGGTCAGTTGTCTATATGGTTCTGTCTCCTCTCAAACACTATAGATAATTTACAATAAAGTTTGTTGTAATTGTACCCCATTTTCTTTTCGTGATTGCAATTGTAAAATTTTCACATCTTCTATTCTAAATATTTGTTAAATAAAAGGGGGGCATAGCTCTTAAAAGTATAAACCATAAAAACACATGTTGGAAAAGAATCCCCATTCTTTTGAGTAAATGGTCCTAGAAAAAGTGGATAACCACAGGTACAAAACTGAAATAGGATCCATGTTTCTTCCCACTCACAAAAATTTAACCTAGCATGTACGGCAAACCTAAACTTCCTCTTATCACCCACAGAAAATCGACATATCATGCATAGCAGACCTAAACTTAAGGAATGAAACTCTAAGAATTCTAGAAGAAAATGTTGGAAAAACTCTTAAAGATATCAACCTAGGCAAAGAATCTATGAGGAAGACCCTGAGTGCAATCACGGCAACAGCAAAAACAATCAAATAAGACATGATCAAATCCAAAGCTTCTGCATAGCCAAGGAAACAATCATAAGTGTGAACAGAGAACCTACAGAATAGGGGAAATATTTGTATGCTATCTATCTACGCAAGGTATGATAACAAGAATCTACAACAAATTCTTTCATATTAGTAAGAAAAAAATATCAAACAAACATGTCAAAAAGTGGGCAAAGACAATGAACAGACTTTTAGAGTGAAGATACACTAATGGCCAACAAACCTATGAAAACAATGCTCAAGCTCTTTAATCATCATGGAAATGCAAATCAGAACTATCACTTATCTCCAGTGAGAATGGCTTTTATTTAAAAGTCCCAAAAGTAAAAAATGCTGGCATGGATGTGGAGGGAAAGGAACACTTGTACACTGTTGGTGGGACTTCAAATTAGTCAGTTTCACTAGGTGGGACTTGAAACTAGTACAGTGTCTATGGGATGTGGTATGGAGATACCTCAAAGAACTCTAAGTAGATTCAACAATCTTGCTACTGACTATTTATCCAAAGAAAAATAAAGACATTTTTAAAAACCACACCTGCACTCAACAGTTCATGGCAGCACAATTCACATGTGGAAACAAAGCAAGCCCAAGTGCCTATCAATACATGAGTGGACTAATGCAATGTGGTACATGTATACAATAAAGTACTACTAAGCCATAAAAAGAATGCTGACCTCTTGCATTATCCTGGATGGAACTGGGAACCATTCTTCAAAGTGAAATATCAGAAGAATGGAAAAACAAACGCCACATGGACTCACTATTAAATTGGAACAAATCAATCACCACTTATGGGTACATATGGAAATAACACTCATCAAAAATCAAGTATGCGGAAGATGGGAGGACAGAATGCCCAGGAGGGTCACTGTCCTTTTCAATAAACTTGGCCTGAAGTTCTCTGCTCCTGGTCTTGTCTCTACCATCACCAGGATAGCTTTCATATGGTGCTGAACACCCAGGACTCGTGGATGACTGCTGGCTGGCTGGCAGCCTAGCCTCATCTAGCTAATGGCCTCCTGAGCCACCCCTGTTTCTTTGAAGCCTGGTCTCAATCACACCCAGACTCACCTCCATACCAACTTGTTGAAGAATTCTAGAGGATTTCACCCCATGTGCCACTGCAGGATAAGTAGGCCCATAAACACTCTCAAAGAGAACCTCCATCAGCTTGACCTTGGCTCTGTCTGCACCCTTATGTCCTCATATACCTATCATTTCTTCATTCTTTTGTTCATGCCTAACCAGGGTTATTTTTCATTGGGTCCAGCTCTGTATTCTCTTAGGAAGTCTCAAGGATCTCAAATCATTTCTGTAGGCAGAATGGGGACCTAAGACCTCATTCTTCACAGAGGATACTCCTAGAAAAAGGGAAAATTAAATAGTAAGCTGATGGAGTCATAAGAAAGTGAAGTCAGCTTATTTACCTTTAAGGTAGCTATTGCTAAATTTTTTACCTGAACAAGTTTTGCACCTTTCCTGAAACTCTGGTCTACTGGGGATACAGCCTACACAAATACCCTTGCTGAGTCTGGGAATATGCTGAGGCAAATAGTGGTCATGAAAGAGATTATAGCAAGGCCTACAAAAGGTACATCTTCTAGGTCATTTCCCGTCCATTATAGACAAAGCAGATATCCATTGTGGAGATTTGCATTTGGACTGGGGCAGAGACCAAGGAAATAGATCTAGCCCTGAGATATGGGCAGGTGGTCTTACATCCATTATCGCAGAGGAGAATCCTCTGTGGTGGTGATGAGAGGAAAATGCCTCTCTCTTACTCATTCCTCAGAGGAAATTAATGCCAGTGGCATTTTACTCCACAGTGAACTAGCGGAGTTTAACACATCTCTAGGAATGTACACACGTATGTGTGACTCCAGAGAGGAGGCTTCTCCCCCCCACAAGGCTCAAGTTTCAGATTCCTCAAAACTGCTCAAATCTTTAATGTTAATAAGAATAACAATAGGGACTGATAGGCCCCCTCAGGGAAATGGCTGGTAGTCTTGGTTACCTACCTCAGCTTACCACCTAGGCAAAGAGATTTGAATGAAAATTGAGTGCAACCGAGATTCCCAGCCACCCCCCAGAACCCACAAATGGGCAGTTGTCCCCAAGCATCCAACTTTGAAAATTCTATTCTCTGTCTTGTGTCTCTTTCTTTATTATCATTCCTAACTTTACATTTCTTCAGTTCTACAGTTCTTCTTCGTGCCAGTTCTACAGGTCTTACCAAACCCGGTCCCCAGGCAGGACACTGACAATATCATTTTTGCTTCGGGCCCAGTGCTAGACCCTAGTTCGCTCTTCTATAACTTAAAAGGACCTAAAAACTCACAAATGTAACTTTCAGAGATGGCCTCCATAGTCTTTTAGTAACTCAGATTGAAAAAGGATAGAAAAAGATAGAAAACGTGAAAATGAGACAGATAGCAGCTCCAATAGTGGAAAATTTTATTTTGTTGTTTGTTTGTTTGTTTGTTTTACGTTTTGAGACAGAGTCTCACTTTGTCACCCTCGGAAGAGTGATGTAGCATCACAGCTCACTGCAACCTCAAATTCAGGGGTTTAAGCTATTCTCTTGCCTTAGCCTCACAAGTAGCTGGGACTCCAGGCAGTCCCCACAGCACCCACCTATTTTTTTTTAACAATGAGATCTCCCTCTGGTTCAGGCTATTCTGTAACTCTTGAGCTCTGGCAATCAACTTGCCTTGGCCTCCTAGAGTACTAGGATTACAGGAGTGAGTCACTGTGCCTTGACCACAAAAGTTTTTTTTTAATTTTTATTTTTTTTGTAGAGACAGAGTCTCACTTTATCGCCCTGGGTAGAGTGCCATGGCATCACACTGCTCACAGCAACCTCCAGCTCTTGAGCTCAAGCGATTCTCTTGCCTCAGCCTCCCTAGTAGCTGGGACTACAGGCGCCCGCCACAGCGCCCGGCTATTTTTTTGTTTTGCAGTTCGGCCGAGGCCGGGCTTGAACCCGCCACCTTCGGCATATGGGGCCAGCGCCCTACTCGCTGAGCCACAGGAGCCGCCCCAGTTCCCACAACATCTTAACTGTGCCTCTTTTACAGTACCCTATTTTCTTATAGTTATTCATAAATCTTTCATAGGTCCTTTAAAATACGAGTTTTTACACAGGAAAATACTTTTACTCATTTTTGCATCCCCCATAGCCTTACTATGGTAGTCACTCTGACATCTATATGACAAATTGACAAAAGTTTTCTCTATGACAACAAAGAAAGTTCAAAATGAATCACAAATAACTTGAAACAGTATAACACTGTTTTCTTCCTCCCTCCCTCCCTTATCGATCGATCAATCGATCGATCGAGATGAGGTCTTGCTATGTTGCCTAGAGTGGAGTGTAATGTTATTCACAGGCATAATCCTAACGCACAACAAGTTCAATCTCAGGCTAAAGCAAGTCTCCTACCCCAGCCTCCCAAGTATATAACACTAATGTTTTAAGTTTAGTATTAAACTGAGGTCAGCAGTTTCTAGCTGGCAACGGATTTAAAAAAAAAAAAAAAAGACGTAGGTCAACAGGCTCTTGAGTAGTTTTCACAGTCTTATCAGAAGTAAAGCATATGGAAGAACATAGGGTAAGTTACTTTCCTATGCACTCTCAGGGTTTCGGCTTGCTTTTCAAGTCTATAGTTATGTTCCAAAGTATTGGAACTCTTAAGTGGTCTTTATACTAGCTAAGTGAAAGTTATGTACCTTTAGCATTATAGAGTTTCCTTAAGAAGTAGTACTTAGGACTTAAATCTAGTTATTAAAAAGAAAATAAAAAAATTTTAACAATGAAAAAAGAAAAAGTAGGACTGACCCTCCAAGTAGGCAAAATCTTAGAAGCTGTCCTAATCCCTGCAGCAACTATCTTTTTTCTCTTCTTGCATATTCTTCTCTCTCCCCCAAATAGAATCAATATGTATTCCTTAGCCATTAGTGTAGCTATAAGATGTAGACTTTCACAGACTCTGAAGATATCCACATTACAATAGATACTTAAGGATTTCTTCCAGACAGAGAGAATGGGAGTAGTGGTCAAGTGGAAGAGGTTAGAGGTGGAAATTTTGGGGAAAAGCAGCTACCTATCCACAATTAGCCCTATTCTGACAATCTACTTCAAAGAATACATCAATATGCCAATTCTTATTTAATAAGAATTGCTGTGAAATGTCTGAAAACAGGTTGCTCAAAGCTCACTTTAATTGAAAACAATTACCACAGTGTAACCTGGTTTCTTGTACCCTCAGTGAATCCCCAACAATAAAAAAGGGGGGGGGGAACCCCAAAACACAATTACCAAATGAACTATCATAATGACTTAATTTCAGATTCTTTCAAACTATCTTTGAATTTAATGATGATTCAACATAATGAGTCCAAAATATTTACCTGTATGATTTCCACCTCCTGTTTCTTAATTCTCTAGTTCCAGAAGAGGAAAAAAATGGATAAATTATGCACGCATTTGAGTTCTAGCTCACCATCCTTCCAACCCTTCATTAAACAATGATTATCAGGCTTGTTAAAAAGAAGATGAAAAAGTTAACCGAAACTTAGAGGCCTTAAAATTATAGGGCCGGGCATGGCAGCTCACACTTGTACTTCCAGCAGTTTGAGAGGCCAAGGTAGGCGTGTTGCTTGAGGCCAGAAGTTTAAGACCTGCCTGGAAAACAGAGCAAGACCTCATCTCTACAAAAGTCTTAAAAAATTAGCCAGGTGTGGTAATGTAAGCTATAGTCCTAGCTATTTGGGAGGCTAAGGTAGAAAGATCAATTGAGACCAGAATTTTGAGGTTAGAGTGAACTCCAGCTTGTGGAACAGAGCAAGATCCTGCCTCTTTAAAACAAAAAAAAATAATAATAATAAAATAATAATATTAATGTCTTTTCAAGATACTGATAACTGTGGAGTTTCCTTCCAGTTGCAATAAGGAAATCTGATTCTAAGTTACACTGCATAGGTGGCTATTATATCCCCACATCACTACTGGCACCTCTCAAAGAAATAAAACTTCATGGCCCCTAATCGAGCCACTCAAATATTAATAAGACATCTACATGAAATAGCAATATTATGCAATATAGCTTAAAAACAAACCCATGTTCATTGTGTCATTTCATCCTATGAAGCAACTCTGTAAGGCAGGGGTCCATTTACTAGATGAAAAAATACTAAAGCTCAGAGAGTTTAAATTATTTGTTCATAGACATATAGCTAATTATAAATGGCAGAACCCTAAACCAAGACAGCAAAAGAAATTATTTTGTCAATGAGCCCTACCTGTTTTTAAATTCTATCATTTACTATTTATAAGACAGGAAGGGAAACTCCAGAACTTTGTTTTGTTCACTATTGTACCTCCAGGGTCTAGAAGAGTGCAAGTACTTAGTAGGAGTTCAATAAATGTTCATTTTGTTTTGTTTTGGAGTCAGTCTCCCTTTGTCATCCTGGGGAGAGTGCTGTGGCATCATCACAGCTCACGCCAACCTCAAACTCTTGGGCTCAAGAGATCCTCTTGCCTCAGCCTCCCAAGTAACTGGGACTACATATGTCTACCATGGTGCCTGGCTAATTTTTTCTATTTTTAGTAGGGATGGAATATCGCTCTCGCTCAGGCTGGTCTCTAACTCCTGAGCGCAAGCAATCCACCTGCCTCAAACTCCCAAATACTAGGATTTCAGACCCACTGTACCCAAAAATAAATGTATGTTGAAAAATTATCAAAAAAAACCCCAAAACAATCACTTAGCGTCTTTGGATCTCTGTTTCCTCATTGTAAACGGAGACAATATGTTCTTGCCTCCAACCTACTGACATGACATGTACACAAAGCATCTGCTAGCCATTTGAGAATGAATAGACCTAACTTCCAAATTAGTGGTATCACAAGGCTACTTGTCCTCTTACTTCTTCTGCAGGCTCTGAGGAAATAACAGAGAATAAACAGCAGTAGTGGTCAAAGTAGGTGGTAATCAGGATGGGGAAGGTAAAGAACCAAACAGCTCATTTAAGCAGGCAGCTGTTCTCTATACCACTTGTTTGTCTTTCTCCTCCCCATTACCCCCCTTTATTCGACAAGTAACTACTAGGGTCACATACTAGGCTACATTTTAAGTGCTGGGGGTACAGTAGTAAACAAGAATTCCTAAGTTCATGGAGTTTACATTCTGGTAGAGGAGACCAGCAAGAAACAAAAACAGGAAGGAAAGGGCTTGGTGCTTGTAGCTCAGCGGCTAGAGTGCTGGCCACATACACCTGGGTTGGTGAGTTCAAACCCAGCCCAGCCTGCCAAACAACAATGACAACTACAACAACAACAACAAAATAGCCACTCATTGTGCTAAGTGCCTATAGTCCCATCTACTGGGGAGGCTGAGGCAAGAGAATCACTTAAGCCCAAGAGTTTGAGGTTGCTGTGAGCTGTGACGCCATGGGTACTACTACTCACTACTCAACCGAGGGTAACAAAATGAGACTCTGTCTCAAAAAAAAAAAGAAAAACAGGAAGGAAAATATAGTAGAACCTCCATAGTTGACCACCTCCCTACATTGACCACCTCTGTAAGTTGACCTAATTTTCATACACCAGATACTTATCAGTACAGTATGCCTAGTTCCATACGTTCACCAGTTCATTACAGTCCCTTGGGTGGTCAACTCACAAAGGTTTTACTATATACGTTAGGTAGTGCTAAGGAGGAAGAAAAGCAAGGAAGGGAGATAGAAAGTATTGGGACTAGAACCGAATAGTATTCTTAAAAATTGGCCAAGAAGGGCGGCACCTGTGGCTCAGTCAGTAAGGCGCCAGCCCCATATACAGAGGGTGGCAGGTTCAAACCCAGCCCCAGCCAAACTGCAACAAAAAAATAGCCGGGCGTTGTGGCAGGCACCTGTAGTCCCAGCCACTAGGGAGGCTGAGGCAAGAGAACCGCCTGAGCCCAGAAGTTGGAGGTTGCTGTGAGCTGTGTGACGCCATAGCACTCTACTGAGGGCGATAAAGTGAGACTCTGTCTCTACAAAAAAAAAAAAAAAGAAGAAAAAAAATTGGCCAAGAAGGCTAATTTTACATTAAAGGTATGTTGCCACAAATCAAAAATAATAATAATAATAAAAATTATTTTTAAAGGGTAAGGAAATGTTCAATTTTAGATAGGACAGAAGGTTTCAATAATAGAGTTGATACAGAGGAAAGGCACGTAGAAGTAAGAGAACTGGCCACGTTCATAGCTTGGGGAAAAGAATTCTAGGCAAAGAGAGAGTAAGTCAAAGGCCCTGAAACGGATACCATGTCTGGCACATTTGAGAATCAAGTATGTGTGTGTTAGTGAGTGGGGAAGCTGTTCACCATTATATCCACAGCACCTAAATCAGTATCTGGCAAAGGAACTCAAATATATGACTTTTGTAGAGAAGCAAAATTGGCATATATAGGTACCTCCCTTTAAATTAGATTGTTATTATTTCATACCTCCCAGGGTAGTATAGTTGATTTATGAGAACCACAAGAAAAACAAGTAATATCATTACTTTGTCCTAAATGAAGGAGATTTTTCAATTATTTCTAACTATTTCTCCTTGTGACTTTCTGCTTTGAACTGAAAAGTTTTAATCACTTAGCTTAAAAACTTAATGAGTTAGGCTTTAAAACTTTACCTGTCCCTTGTCCTACTTTACTACCAGCTGATCCTCTTTTAAATCCTTACTTTCATAGACTTTATCATCTCCAATTAACCTTTTCACATGCTACTTCTTGGTATTTATTATTTTTACCTTACCTACTACTTCCTCTTCAATAGTGCTCACAGCAAGTTAGAAAGGACAAACAAAATAACTTTGTAAAGATGTCAGCTTAAAGGATGTGTTAGTTAACTGCATATATAAATCTTAACCCATGCTGTCTCTGGTTTCTAGTTTCAAGCTCCACAACCCACACCCTCCCAAAAAACTACAGCCCTGTGTGCCTGTAATCTCAGTGATCTTGGGAACAAGGGGCTTAAAAGAGTGGATCTAGTAACTGTAATCATCCTTAGGTTTAGATGAAAACTAAGGAATTTACATTCTCATTTCTTCACAAGCACCTTTCTGATTAACCCCATTCTATGCTTAACTGTAAATATATTAGAAAAAGAATTTCATACTTTATTTTATTTTTGAGACAGAGCCTCAATTTGAAGCCCTGGGTCGAGTGCCATGGCATCACAGCTCACAGTAATCTCCAGCTCCTGGGCTTAAGCAATTCTCTTGCCTCGACCTCCCAAGTAGCTGGGACTACAGACGCCCACCACAATGCCCAGATATTTTTTTGTTATAGTTGTCATTGTTGTTTGGCAGGCCCAGGCTGGATTCGAACCTGCCAGCTCTGGTGTATGTGACTGGCACCTTAGCTGCTTGAGCTACAGGCACCGAGCCCATACATTATTTTAATAGAGCACATCCAGAATGTTATTTAAGGGGGGAAAACTTTAGGCATGATCACGGATTAAGATAGCCAAAATATGTTAAAAATTTAAGCCTTAAAAATTCAGGAAAACACCAGTTTCTTATATTTCACAATTTAAAAACTTCAACAGGAAGAGGTATATTTCCTAATGAATTTCAATAAAATTGTTATTTTTAGATTTCCCCTTTCTACAATGTACTCTAGTTTACTCCTGTTACTTACAGACACAACTGAAATTTATTTTCAAGGTACAACAATATATAAGTACAACTATATATGTGCCATTACATTTCTATATGTAAACTATATTACTAATGTTAAAGGTTTATGTACCTTCTTTTGGGAAGAGACATCTTTAAAAATTTAAATTAGGGGCGGTGCCTGTGGCTCAGTGTGTAGGGCACCAGCCCCATATACCAAGGGTGTCAGATTCAAACCTGCCTCAGTCAAACTGCAACAAAAAATATCTGGGCTTTGTGGCGGGCGTCTGTAGTCCCAGCTACTCAGGAGGCTGAGGCAAGAGAGTCGCCTAAGCCCAGGAGTTGGAGGTTGCTGTGAGCTGTGATGCCATATCACTCTACTGAGGGCAACAAAGTGAGACTCTGTATCTATTAAAAAAAAAAAAAAAAAAGTAACAAAAATTAAAAAAAAAATTAAATTTAATTAAAATTTAAAAGGCTTATGTATCACAATGTCTTATAAATTGTAAAACATTTTTGACACAAGCCAAATAAAAATAATGGCTATGAGAAAAAAATTGTCATAATCCCCAAACGTGGTCATATTATTTCCTTTTTTTTTTTGTAGAGACAGAGTCTCACTTTATCACCCTCGGTAGAGTGCCGTGGCATCACACAGCTCACAGCAACCTCCAACTCCTGGGCTTAGGCGATTCTCTTGCCTCAGTCTCCTGAGTAGCTGGGACTACAGGCACCTGCCACAACGCCCGGCTATTTTTCTGTTTTGCAGTTCGGTCGAGGCCAGGTTTGAACCCGCCACCTTTGGTATATGGGACTAGCGCACTACTCGATGAGCCACAGGTGCCGCCCAATATTATTTCCTTTGATGATAAAGATCGAAATATGAAAACCTATTTTCTAGGTTCAGCGCCAGTGGCTCAACGGGCTAAGGCGCCAGCCACGTACACCTGAGCTGGCGGATTCGAATCCAACCCGGGCCCACCAAACAATGACGGCTGCAACCAAAAAATAGCCGGGCGTTGCGGCGGGCGCCTATAATCCCAGCTACTTGGGAGGCGGAGGCAGAAGACTGGCTTGACCCCAGGAATTGGAGGTTGCTTTGAGCTGTGATGCCACAGCACTCTATCCAGGGTGACAGCTTGAGGCTCTGTCTCAAAAAAAAAAAAAAAATGGCCAGGCATTGGGGCGGGTGCCTATGGTCCCAGCTACTTGGGAGGCAGAGGCAAGAGACTAGCTTGAGCTCAGGAATTGGAGGCTGCTGTGAGCTGTGATGCTACAGCACTCTATCCACAGTGACAGCTTGAGGCTCTGTCTCAAAAAAAAAAGAAAACCTATTTTCTAGGTCAGGAGCTGTGGCTCTCACCTGTAATCCCAGCACTTTGGGAGGCCGAGGTGGGAAGATCACCTGAGCTCATAAGTTTGAGACCAGCCTGAGCTAGAGCAAGATCCCAACTCTAAAAAAATAGCCAGGCACAGCGGCGGGTACCTGTAGTCCCAGCTATTCGTGAGGCTGAGGCAAGAGAATTACTTGAGCCCAAGAGTTAGAGGTTGCTGTGAGCTGTGACCCTAAAGCACTCAACTGGGGGCGACAAAGTGAGACTCTGTCTCAAAAAAAAGATACGCCACCAAAAGTACAAACCATTAAACATACTCCAACACAATATTTATAACATGCTCCTTTTCTAAAACCTTCTTGGTGGAAGTACTGGTGATGACATATTAATTTTCCCCTTTCTAAATTTCTAAAATCAAGATACAATTTTTTTCTAAATGTCACTGGATATACAAAAAAAAATCCTCCAATTTTTATCATTTGTTGCTTCCACAATTTTTTTTTTGAGACAGAGCCTCAAGCTGTAACCCTGGATAGAGTGCTGTGGCATCACAGCTCACAGCAACCTCCAATTCCTGGGCTCAAGTAAGTCTTTTGCCTCAGCCTCCCAAGTTGCTGGGACTACAGGCGCCCGCCACAACGCCCGGCCATTTTTTGTTGCAGCCGTCATTGTTGTTTGGTGGGCCCGGGCTGGATTTGAACCCGCCAGCTCAGGTGTACGTACGTGGCTGGCGCCTTAGCCCGTTGAGCCACAGGCGCCAAGCCGCTTCCACAATTTTTAAAAGAACTTCAATCACTTGCCAAAATCAAATGCTAAGAAGTTTAGATTTCATTATAAACATTGCTTGGCTTTTTGAGATTCAAGTAGAGTAACATTTAACCATCAAAATGGATTAAGTTAATTTGTTAAGACATTATTCTAAAGTTACATATAAACTCATAATGGTTCTCTAAAGTAAGACGATAAAGAACTTAACTTTTGACAGCTAAACCTTTATTTTTTATTTTTATTTTTATTTTTTTTAGAGACAGAGTCTCACTTTGTCACCCTCAGTAGAGTGCTATAGCACCACAGCTCACACAACCTCCAGCTCTTGGGTATAGACGATTCAACAATTCTCTTGTCGCAGCCTCCCGAGCAGCCGGGACCACAGGCACCTGCCACAACACCCAGCTATTTTTTGTTGTTGTTGCAGTTTGGCCAGGGCCAGGTTCGAACCCGCCACCCTCGGTATATGGGGCCAGTGCCTTACTCACTGAGCCACAGGTGACCCCAGACAGCTAAACTTTAAAATTCAGGAAAAAAAAATGCATTCAAGTCAACAATGAGGGGGAGGAAAATAGCCAAAAGTCAAGAGGCAATAAAGTTTACTGTAATAAATGTCAACAACAAATATGCTTACGACTTCAAGAAGATATTGATAAGGTTTTTTTTTGAAGTGTTTTGCCAGGGCTGGGTTTGAACCCGCCACCTCTGGCATATGGAGCAGGCACCTTAGTCCATTGAGCTACAGGCGCCACCAATATTGATAAATTTTAATTTAGTGCCATAGATTATGTCATTTTCCATTTCATATGTGAAAAATTCACTCTATTCCTAAAAATCTAGGCAAAAAAGGAAAAGAACTAACACTGGGTCAGCATTGGCTCATTCCTATAATCCTAGCACTTCTGAGAAGATGGCTTGAGGCCAGGAGCTTGAGACCAGCCTGAGCAAAAGAATGAGACCCCCATCTCTACCAAAAAGAGAGAGAGGAAGGAAGAGAGGAAGGGAGGGAGGGAGGGAGGAAGAAAAGAATGTGGTATACATATCCATGATCTCAGCTACTTGGGAGGCTGAGGAGGGAAGACCACTTGAGCCCAGGAGTTTGAGGTTACTGTGAGCTATGATTACACCACTGCACTGAATGGGAGAATTATATAATATATTAATTATATCTCCAAGCAGCATGAAAAAGTTAAAGAAAGAGAACTTAGTAGAGTATATAAAACTCCATCTTCATCTTCTTAAACAAAATATTAAACCCTGGAAGAAATATAGGCATATTTAAACTATTAGGTAACATAATTAGGACACAGTAGATATTGCTATCTAAGGGTTTTTACTCTTAAAAATGGACCTTTCATATGATGGGAATTATTAACACAGTAAATTAAAGAGAAGGAAGGTGGTTTATACAGCAATCAACTAATTTCTAGGAGAAAGAATGTGTGTGTATGTCTATGGATATATATAGACACAGACACACTCGTGTATGTTTTTCTTGGCATACGTATAAATTAGCTTTGGAAAGAAATACAAGAGACACAAGCAAAAGCTAATGTTGGGGCTATCTGTGGGTTAAGAGGGTATCTGGAGCATAGTAAAAGGGAAGATCTCCTTAGGTCACCCTTGTACATGTTTTGAATTTTAAGCAATGTGAATATAAACTTATCAAGAGGAAAAATTAAAAATACTTTACCTTGCACCATTGTTCCTAATGACTTCCACAGTTTCTTCAACAAAATATCGATCCTTGACATATGCAAAGATATCATCACAAATTTCATGTAAACGTGAACGATGGGTAAGGTTGGTCAAGTACAAAACTGGAATAATTAGTGGTTCTGGAAAACTCTGAAGATTCTGTCTTGCTTTTTTTTCTGACTCAAGTGCTTCCTGGTAAGTCAGTCCTGGTCTACCCGTCACAGCACAGCTCCATACAAGGCTGTTGCACAGAATGGTTCGTTCAAAAAAGTCACTGATTAAAAAACAAAAACAAAAACCCATTACCTATCATTTCGCAAGTTTTACATTAAAAGCTGATAACCTTTATCAGCTTCTTTTAGTGCCTTTAATACAAAATTTTACATAGAAATCACAGAACTCAAATAAGGGTTTTGTAACTGGTCAACTTATACATTAACACAAATCTAAGAAAAAGTATACTTAAATTAGACATTTATATTTTACAATTTAAAGGCACATCAGCCAAAAGTGGACTTTTGAGTCTTGTCAGTTTTGAAATTGAGAGTCAAACTGAAAATAAATTGAGTCTTTCTTTTTCCTTTTAATTTTTAAGCCTTTCGTTTGAAAGGAGTCAGTACACTATATACAGTCAATTCAAGGACTTAACTATGAATTTTTAAAAGGCTTTAACCTAACAGCAGAAAATTGAGAAATCTAAGTGTCTAACAGTAAGAGGAAACTAAGTAAATTATAGTCCCTCATATAGTAAAAAATCATAGTCATTAAAAAGTTTAAGAAGAGTTCTTATACGGTATGTTAACAGGAAAAATCCTATTTCCAGTTTTCTCACTCCCATATTTTTTATAAATATATGATGATCTCATTACATAAATACTATATTGCTATACATGTATTTATATAGTATGGATAATATGTATAGTATGTTCCCTGTGGAGAAAGGAGGGCATTGGGAAGAAAGGAAAAGGAAGACTTTTGAAATACTAAGTATTTCTATATTGTTTGAATTCGTACAGTAAGCATTACTTGTGTATAATTTGGCAATAAAAATTTTTTTAATATTGGGTGGTGCCTGTGGCTCAAAGGAGAAGAGTGCTGGCCCCATATGCTGGAGGTGATGGGTTCAAACCCAGCCCCAGCCAAAAACTGCAAAAAAAAAAAAAATTTTAATATAAAAAGGTTAGACATTTGCAAAAAGGTTAACAATGGCTGCCTCTAAGTAGTATGATAAAGTAGTTAAATTTTTTCCCTCTGTACTTTGGCCTACTTTTTTTTTTTTTTTTTTTTAGACAGAGTCTCACTCTGTTGCCCAGGCTAGAGTGCTGTGGCATCAGCCTACCTCTCAGCAACCTCACACCCCTGGGTTTAAGCAATCTTCTTCCCTCAGGCACCTAAGCAGCTAAGATTACAGGTGCCTGCCACAACACCCAGCTAATTTTTCCATTTTGGGTAGCAATGGGATCTCGCTCTTGCTCAGGCTGGTACTGAACTCTTGAGCTCAAGGGATACTCTTACTTCAAACTCCCAGAGTACTAGTATTAGAGGCATGAGCCACTGGCCCCAGCCCTACTTTTCAATAATTATATGTAATCAACATACTTAAGTCATTGTTCTTCAACTTTCTCTCCTTCCTGAAATTTCTCTCTTTCCTTCGTCCATCATTTTAAAAGTTCTTAAATTGCTGTATATTTATATCCTGGTTAGTATCTACCCGTATAGGATATACCTATAGTAGTCTGAGTTCCAAAGAAGATTTGGGGCAATTTATATGTCTATAGAACAAGAACAACAACAACAACAAAAAGATTCTCTATGAAAATAAAGAGAAATTTATGAGATCTACAGAAATAACATTCATATAAATCTAATTCAGTACAAAGATTCTTTTGAAGCTTGGGTTAGTATAGGGGATAACAGGGGAAGAGTATCATTAAAAAGTAAAAAGCAGGCTCGGCGCCTGTGGCTCATCGGACTAAGGCGCCAGCCACATACACCTGATCTGGTGGGTTCGAATCCAGCCCGGGACCGCCAAACAACAATGACAGCTGCAACCAAAAAATGGCTGGGTGTTGTGGTGGGCCCCTGTAGTCCCAGCTACTTGGGAGGCAGAGGCAGGAGACTTGCTAGAGTCCAAGAATTAGAGGCTGCTCTGAGCTGTGATGCCACGGCACTCTATCCAGGGTGACAGCTTGAGGTTCTGTCTCAAAAAAAAAAAAAAGTAAAAAGCAGTATTCTTTATAATACAGAAAAGATATACTAAGAATTCAGAGGAAGGGAAGTTACAGAAGAGATTAAAAAAGAAAGGCGAGAACACTTTTTTGAGGAAGTAGTATTAAAAGTTAGAACTTAAAGAAAAGTAGTGAGAAAGGAATGCCAGAGAAATAAAGAGAACATAATCTGATGCTTATAATCAAGAAAATCTGTCAGATTAAATAATTTATTAGCTAAAGAGAGAAGGCAACAGATATACCTAGGAGGTAGTTATCAATGGGTGCAGAATAAAATGAATGAATTAATCTTGAAGAGGTTTTATTTAATTTTACTACCTAAAATTGCAGTATAACTTAGAAATGCTTTTAAAAGTTCTAAACTTTTTCCTACAGAAACAAACATATCTGTAAGATTTAATATCCCAAACCAACACATAGTTAGCTCATAATGTACATGAATTATACTTTTGTTTCTTTTTATAAATGATATATAACAAGTGTATGTATTTCAGGGATCCATGTGATATTTTGATACCTGTATGCAACATATAATGATCTAGTGAGGATAACTGGGAATTCAGCACATGAGGTATGCTTCTAATAATTTAAATTACACCTACTACTGTTTAAGAAAATTATACTTCAAATCTAGATATCTTATTATTAGTCTGTGAAGCAGTGCTAATAGAGATAGGACACTAGCCACATGTATAATTTTAAATTTTCTAGTGGTCACATTTAAAAATTTTTTAAAATACCAACATATTTTAACCCAATATATCAAAATAATTTCAATACGGCTCAGCACCTATGGCTCAATGGGGTAAGGCGCCAGCTACATACACCTGAGCTGGCGGGTTCGAATCCAGCCCCTGGCCCGCCAAACAACAATGATGGCTGCAAAAAAAAAAAAGGTCGGGCATTGTGGCGGGTGCCTGTAGTCCCAGCTACTTGGAAGGCAGAGGCAGGAGACTCGCTTGAGCCCAGGAATTGGAGGTTGCTGTGAGCTGTGATGCCATAGCACTCTGTCCAGGGTGACAGCTTGAGGCTCTGTCTCAAAAAAAAAAAAATAATAATAATAATAATTTCAATACATAATCAATATTTTAAAAAATAATTGAAATATTTTATATTCTTTCTTTTCTTGTACTAAATCTTCAAAATCAGGTGTGTATTTTACATTTAATGCCTATCTTTTTTATTAATTTCAGATTAATATGAGGGTACAAATGTTTAGGTTACTTCGTTTCCATTTCTAAAGTAAAGTTCAAGTGGTAGTTGAGCCTTTCACCCAGGGGGCGTGCTGGACACCCTCACATTGTACACATTAGGTGAGATCCTGCCAATCTCTGTCCCTCCTGCCCTCTTCCCCCCTTCACTTAGTAACCATCTTAACTCAGACTAGTCACATTTCAAGTGCTTCACAACCCACATGGCCAACTATTGACTCTCAGTGGATTGAAAAGAATAGCTCTAGCCACAGCAGCTAGGTGCTTGGGCTATTGGATGTCATGGCAGAAGAATGGCTAAGTGTAAAGTGAGTTGCAATAAATACTTAGATTTAACTGTTGTCAAAAAACATCAAGGACAGCAAATGACACAAGTGCCTCAAACCTCCATTAAAGGTGTAACCAGGCAGCAAAACAGGATAGTTAGTAACCAGTGATACACAGCTGCCCTCCAAACACCCATAAGGTTTCTACTATCTCATGCAAAATGTTTGCGCTGTTTGTTTCCTTTGTGTCTATCTACTTCACAAAGTTGTTGTTACATTATGGCCTCACTATACACAAAGATCTACCCTCAGGAAGGGGAAGCAGGGCACATTCTACAACACAGGCCATTTTAATGCAAGGGAGAGAGTGCCAGGGTCACCTCTCCCCTGCTCATCACCCCCAAACAGCACAGCACTGTCTCTAACTTTACACACTTCACTTTCTCCCACTTCTGTAATTCTGTTCAGACTTCACCTGTCCATCATAGACATATCCATGTATAGTGTTTGTAGAGTTTGTTAATAATACTGATCTCTACAAATCTTTATAATGTAAGAATATATATAATGAAACTTTCTTAAGAAGCACAGTTTACTATTGTGACCAAAAGAAATTATAAAATACACAGTATTTTATATGAATATAAATTTAGGCTGATATAGATTATATCTGATGTATGACTGCATTCCTTCATTAATACTCTCTACTAAAAGTGGGCATAATACTGGCCTGGAAACCAAATCCAGCCCCTCTATCTGTTTTTATAGTATTACTGGAACACAGCCATGTCCATACTGTTAGGTATTGTCTATAACTGCTTTCTCATTACATTTAGATTTGGACAGGTTCAAGAGACCTTATAGCCAGCAAAACCTAAAATGCTGATTATTTGGCCCTTTACAGAAAACACTTGACGACCCCTCCCTCTTTACCTAACTGCTTCTGACTTGCAAAGTGAAATTTTTTTTTTTTTGAGACAGAGTCTCACTCTTGTGTGGCCACACTAGAGTTTGGCTTCATCCTAGCTCACAGCAACTTCAAACTCTTGGGTTCAAGACATCCTCTTGCTTCAGCCTCCCGAATAGGCGGGACTATAGGCCCCCACTACCTCATTTTTAATAGAGACAGGGTCTCACTCTAGCTCAGACTGATCACGAACTCCTGAGCTCAAGGGGTCCATCTCAGCCTCCCAGAGTGCTAGGATTACAGGCATGAGCCACCTTGACTAGCCTAGAATATTTCACTAAGAACATACTATAATACAAAGTCAGCCACGGATGAACAAAGGATAACTATTAATTTGCTGGATACTGGGAAAATTAAAAACCTAGGAGAACATTAAAATACAACATGGGCCAAAAACTAATGTAATTCCTGACTTAAACATATTATATGCAAGAGATAGAAAGTATAACTTACAAACTTTAAAAAGTAATTATTGCTAGAAGACAACATGGGTTGTTCTAACAAATTCCTTCACTAACAGGGTTGTAAGAACACACAGGACAAACTTTCGATCAATAAAAAACAAAGTTTAGCTTAAAAAACATATTAAAGAGGCCAGGAGTGTAATACCTATAATCCTTGTACTCTGTGAGGCCAAGGCAGGAGGATTGCTTGAGCTCAGGAGTTCAAAAGCAGCCTGAACAAGAATGAGATCCTGTCTCCACTGAAATAGAAAAATTAGCCAAGTATTGTGGTGGGTGCCCATAGTCCCAGCTACTCAGGAAGCTGAGGCAGAAGGATGCCTTAAGCCAAAGAGTTTGAGATTGCTCTTGAGCCCAAGAGTTTGAGGTTTCTTTTTCAAAAAAGAAAAAAATAATAAGTTAATGAAATTTTACTTTCTGCTTTATTTAATGCTATCTTAGAGTTAGACAACATACAAGGAAGATTCCTAAAAATGTAGATGACACAAAGCTGAGGAATATCAATAAAGATTTTCTAAACACATAAACTAAAAGCTTAAGTGAACATCAACAAAGGTAAAACATGGTAGTATTGGATGTAAAAGCCTTAGCTTAACAATAATGGATGTGAAAAAAAAAATCTATGTGCAACTCAATAAACAGCATCTGATCTAACTGTTCAGATACCACATCTGCATTGATCCATTGATCCTAGGAGAATAACTAGCATGGTAGAAAAAGTGTCAGAGTTACACAAAGTCACACTTCTATGCCTTCTTATATACTTTCCTTTACTTAAAAAGGATTCTTAGAGTGCTCCGTGTCAAAACTGTCTCTTCCCCATTCTGTCTCGTGAGCGCCATTGTTCAGATGCTGTCTCCTACTTTAGCACTTCCCCTACCCCCCAGAAAAGGGTTATCCGCTCTATTTTCTATGCTCCAGCTATGCTGGTTCCACAGCACATATCTGTATGTGATTTAAGCCAGCGTGCTGTACTCATTCATTTCTTACTAGTGGGACCAATTGTCTCAGCATCTCCAAGGACTGTCCAAAGTATACTGGCGAGAACAAGCAAATGTTTAATGGACTGTTCAAAAGAAAATGTCTAAATCCCAGCTTTACCACTTTCAGAATGCAACTTTGGATTACGTTGCATGTCCCTCCATGAATTTGCTTCCCTTCCATGAACTGTTAATGAGAAAATCAAATGAGTTAATTCTATGTGAATGCCCCAGTAATATACGTGCAATCAACAGAATCAATTCTTACTGTTCAGGCACCACATTTGCAGCAAACTCAATATGGTAAGAAAAAACAGTGTCAAATGAACATCTAAAAGTGTTTTGAGAATGTTTAAAGAAGAAAATTGGGGCGGCGGCTGTGGCTCAGTGGGTAGGTCGCCAGCCCCATATACTGAGGGCGATGGGTTCAAACCCAGCCCCGGCCAAACTGCAACAAAAAAATAGCCGGGCGTTGTGGCAGGCGCCTGTAGCCCCAGCTACTCAAGAGGCTGGGCAGGAGAATCGCCTAAGCCCAGGAGTTAGAGGTTGCTGTGAGCCAGGAGTTGGAGGTTGCTATAAGCTATGTGATGCCACAGCACTTTACCCAGGGCGATAAAGTGAGACTCTGTCTCTACAAAAAAAAAAAAAAAAGAAGAAGAAGAAGAAGAAGAGAAAATTGGGAAGAGGCAGAATTAACTATATTAGATACTGTCTTAGCTATCTAAAGATGTTTCTTCTTGGCAGTTCCTGAGGTTAAGCATAAGAGGAAGGAGTGTGAATATGTTTTATCTATAAGTTCTTAAAAAATGGCTTTCATTGTTTTCATGGATAACATCAG
This sequence comes from Arctocebus calabarensis, assembly GCA_963573935.1. Classification (NCBI taxonomy): domain Eukaryota; kingdom Metazoa; phylum Chordata; class Mammalia; order Primates; family Lorisidae; genus Arctocebus; species Arctocebus calabarensis. The sequence continues at coordinate 38,971 of CAUYON010059152.1, forward strand.
TTAAATTATTAGTGAACACCTCAAATCTAACCAGAATGACCCAGGTATAAAATCTTAACAAGCAAAAAGGGCTCAAGGTGTGCACGCTCCTTTAAAATATGACATTGCTGCTTTTCTTATCAAGAGTTGGAGTCTATTTCACTACCTTTTACATCTGAGTGGTCTAGTCATCTGTTCTGACCAATGTAATATTTAAGTGATATTGAGTAACTTCCACTTTCACCCTCTTGAACACTGAGACCACCATTAGAAGCAGGCAGGCTTCTTATCTTTCTTGAGGATAAAAGACCACATGGTGAGAAAACCAATTCCAGCTGAGGTCCTAGGCCTGTGACCGACAATCTTACTCCAACCAGCCTCAGCTAGAATCCAGCTGACTGCAGCCAAGTTGAGTGAGCACAGAGGAGACCAGCAGAAAATACACTGACAATCCACAGACTAGTGAGCAAATAAAATAGGTTATTTTGAGCCTCTAAGTTTTGAGGTAGCTTAGTTTATTGTACTACAATAACTGGTAAACCTATTTTGTCTGAAGAATGCATTAATTAATGCAAAATATAGTAGCCTGCTAAGCAGATAAAAGGTAAAACTCAAAAATAAAAGCACTTAGGAATCTCTGCTATACCGAGAAAGAGTACTCATTCGTCCAAGTACCAAGACCATGTGGCAGACTTATTCCTAAAGAAGAACTTAACATCTAATTTGAAGAAATCAGTTATGGAGGTTTTGCAATTTCCTTTGAAAATCCCATGTTGATCAAACAGCCATTAATTATAAGTAAATTTAACTCATAACTGATCATCAGTATGGGAACTGGTCATTGTGAAAGGCATTTTGCCCTACTATAACTGATGGCATTCTGGTGTGCCCATTTGATGTCTAGAGCTTAAACATTTGGGAATGTAGTAGGAAAAAGCAAATGTCTAAGCAGACAGTAGAGAGTGGTACATACACAAAGATCTAGTCAGCCAGCTTAAATTCCAGGTACTGTCTCTATTTTCTCTGTGCTATTTCTATAAATTTCAAAAGATGTTAGTAAGAGTTTTCCATAATAAGCACCATGGGAGAATAAATAGTAAGAACAGCATTAACTTGAGAGTGCTAGTGATTTGCAAGAATTTTAGTTTCATCAATTGCTAGATATGCAATTGTGGATACTATGATTTTGGACTTATGCCTCCCACCCCAACCTCATTTTGCTTATCTGTAAAAGGGGTCTGTTGAAAGGACTGAATTAACAAGTGTGATGGGCTTGGCACCTGTGGCTCAACAGGCTAAAGCACCAGCCATGTACAGCTGAGCTGGCGGGTTCGAATTCAGCCCAGGCCCGCCAAACAACAATGGTGCCTGCAACTAAAAAATGGCGGGGCGTTGTAGCGGGCACCTGTAGTCCCAGCTACTTGGGAGGCAGAGGCAGGAGAGTCGCTTGAGCCCAGGAATTGGAGGTTGATGGAGGTTGCTCTGAGCTGTGAAGCCACAGCACTCTATCCAGGGTGACAGCTTGAGGCTCTGTCTCAAAAAAAAAAAAAAAAAACAAGTGTGATGATGAACAATGGAAACAGGATGCTTTACAAGCTCCTCAAATCTATTCCACTAGAAAGCCAAGTTGAAATATAAGCTGGACTATTAGTGATATTAGTGATATTAGAAGAAATTCCTACATTCTGTATATAATGTTGTATTCACCCAAAGATGGTAAGTATATTCTAATTCCAAGTGTCTAAATGGTTAAAAAAAAAAAAAAAAAAGTTATTTTATTTAGGAGATGAAGTCACTGAGTAATATATCATTTTCCTATCCCACAAATCTAGAATTTCTGATATACAGGCCTGACTGTTCCATTTTTGGACCATCCATAGCCAAAATTATGCATTTTAGTTTATGTACTTGCCTACAATTAATGTGCATGCTATTTTTTTTGTTGTTGTTTGAGACAGAGCCTCAAGCTGTCACTCTGGATAGAGTGCTTTGGCATCACAGCTCACAGCAACCTCCAATTTCTGGGCTCAAGCAAGTCTCCTGACTCTGCCACCCAAGTAGCTGGGACTACAGGCACCCGCCACAACGCCTGGCCATTTTTTGGTTTCAGCTGTCATTATTGATTGGCGGGCCCGGGCTGGATTCGAACCCGCCAGCTCAGGTGTACGTGGCTGACCCCTTAGCCCGTTGAGCCACAGACGCAGAGCCGTGCATGCTATTTTTAATGAGTCGTCTTTACTTATGAAAGCAGGTCAAAGAAGAGTTTGCAATTAGTTAGGGAGACTGTAGTGAAGGAGAATGTAGTTCTTTTTTCTTTTTTTTGAGACAGAGCCTCAAGCTGTTGCCCTGGGTAGAGTGCCGATGTATCACAGCTCACAGCAACTTCCAACTCCTAGGCTCAAGCGATTCTCCTGCCTCTGCCTCCCAAGTAGCTGGGACCACAGGCACCTGGCACAACGTCTGGCTATTTTTTGGTGGCAGCCGCCACTGTTGTTTGGCAGTCCTGCTGGGATTCGAACCCTCTGGCTCAGTTGCATGTAGCTGGTGCCTCAGCTGCTTGAGCCATAGGCGCCGAGTCAAGGAGAATATAGTTCTAATAAAGGAGTCTGTGCTGCACAATCACTGACATTGCATCCAGGACACAGTCCCTATCTCAAAGAATTCAGTGTTGGAGAGAAGATAAAATGTGAGGCAACAAAGACACTGCACAACAAGGCAATAATAAGACACTATGCTAGAAAGACGGAGGTGGTGATTACTGCTACTTAGAAGAAGAAAGAAGCAGGCTATAATATCAAGTAAGATATAGACAGAAAACTATTTAACAATTTTAGGACAAACTAGGATGGACCAAAAAAAAAAAAAAAAAAAAAGGTCACTGGCAACCACTAGTTACACGGTTAGAGACAAAAGTTACTTTCCATTGTGATGGGAATTGAATAACGTTGGCAAGTGGAAAAATCTTCAAAACTGATTAGAAAAATTTATACTCAAGAAATAAAAAACCCAAGCAAATAGGTGAGCACATTGATCTTCAGACAAATACAAAACAAAAATATTCAAAGTAATACACATCTTCAAACAAAGTCACATACAAACACCAGTGATTTAATGAATGAGTGAAAAAAATAGGTTCTTTCACAGTTTATCCAGACTTGTGCCAAGAGTCAGAAAACCATAATACTACAGAATGCAGTTTTGGAAAGATTTCTTTGTAAACATTTAAGAGAAAAAGAAAGTTAATTCAAAATTTAACACTGTTAAATGGCAATCTTATTCCAATTTTGCCAAAATTTGTTTTGTTCAAAGTCATAAAGATTAATACTTAAAAACTCCAGTAACACTGCTTTCTTCAGGGTAAATGACCAAGTGTCTTTGTTCCCAGACCAATCGTCTCTCTTCAGCTGCCTGTAATTTCCAAAAACCCAAACAACTCAATACAGGAGAAAAGACAAAAAAATTAAAAACCTAGTTATTTAAAGATGTTCAAATGTCATGAGACTACAAAGGACACAGTTCCTTAATATTAATGGTAGACAGGTTTGGAATGCCAAAAATCTCATTTATTTCAGCATCTTAGATTTGTCCACGTTTAGAGTAATTCCTCTCAAGAACCAAAATGCACTAAGTGTTTAATTCACAAAGGATAATTAATAGGCATATTTACCTACCCCAAAGAAAAGAACCTCTTAAAAATTAAGATTGCTAACAGTTTGAAATTTAGGCCTGTTTACTATTTGGTTGGCAATCTTAAGTTCAATTTTATTTAAATTCAGAATTGTTAGGAAGGACTTCAGTTTATGTTAGCCAGTTCTTTAGTTTAAACCCTTAAAAAAAAAAAGACATAATCTTTGTCCAGTTACCTAATCCAACTGCACTAAAGTAGTTAAAGAGTGAACTCTATTTTAGTAACAAAACAAGTCTATACAAGAGCAGAGATGTGCACTCCTACTTGAAAGTACAGTCTGATGGGAAGTGCTATGTTCTTCTCTAGATACGTGTACAACATGTTTAATGTGTAACCCCCTCTCTGTGGGGCTAAAGAAAAAAAAAGGCGTCCTTAAACGCTCAAAGGAACTTTTCTGACCTCCCTACTGATTTCTCAAGGACAGGTGCAGAGTTTGCCTAAGGCCTTCCCTCGATCAAGCCCCCCTCTGAAAAAGTGCCCCCTAGACCTATGTTTTTGGTCGCTGTTAACACTTGGTTCTAAGCCACAAAGGGATTCCTTCTGAGCGGAGAGGATAAAGCATCGGGATAAGGGAGGATCAGGCTGTGCCAGTGATTGATCAACTCAGGTTCTCACTTGGAGATCCTGTTTAAACACAGATCGCTAAAACACACCCCACTGCTTTGTGTCACACTCAAGGAGCTCTTTGGGGTTAAAGCAAGCGACGGAGTGAAAATTGAGGGGCTGAAACGACACCGACACAGCGGCAGGAGCTCCGGGTTCTTATCAAAACAATAGCAAGTGGCACATGTCAGGCAGCCCACATGCACTGGGGGATAAAGAGGCGACTGGCCAAGGCTGCAGCTGAACTTGTCTTAACCTCCCTGCCCCAACTCCCACCGCCACGCTCCCGGCTACGCAAAACTGAAAACGAGGGGCGCCCCAGGCTGCTCTCTTCCCCCCTCCTCTTCCCCTCGCCCAGCCCTGACTTCTTCCTCACCGGTCTCCCGGGGGCGGAGACGCTGAGCTCCCCAGGGACAGGAGTTAGTCACCAAGAAGAGGCGGTGACAGAGCCCACGGCTCGCGTCGCACACTCCGAGGCCTAGCAGCGCCGACCGTAGGCCGCCGGAGGAGGCTCTCGGGTCCCGGGCCCCACCGCCCCCGGCCCGCTGGAAAGCCCCCGCCTCCCCGCGGAAGGGAATCGCAACTCCGCTGCCCCCACCCCTATCCTAGGCTGCCCCAACGTCACACCCCACTCTCCACCGAGGAAACGAAGCCCAGCCCAGCCATTTCCTGCCCACAGGGGCAGGGATTCCCTCCCCAGGCCGAGGGACTGCGGCCCCGCGCCGCTGACCCGAGCGGGGATCCCCCCGGCTGTCGGAGGGGATCCCGGAACTGGCCACGGAGTGCGCGTGTGGCCGCGGCAGGGAGGGGCGAAACGGGGAGTTTCCGCCGCCCCGCGGCCAGGCGGGCAGGCGAGCGACTGCCGCGGCTAGGAACGGTCCCCGAGGCTGGCCAGGGTCACCAGCCTCCTCTGCTCGGACCAGCGTTCCGGACGCTCGCCGCGGCCAGGGGCCCCGCGCAGTCTCGGAGTCGGCTTGACAGTGGGGGGCAGAGAAACGCGGGACCGCGGCCACCCGTCACTTTCAAGCGGCCCGCCAGAAGCCCAGGGCGAGGAAAAGGAGAGACAAAAGGGCGCTGGGAAGGAGACCCACATCCACTCGTACCCCCTGCGCCTGGCCTGGCCCTTACTCATAGTGGCGGAAGATCTCGTTGGTGACTTTACAGTAGAAAACTTCCTCGTCGGGCCGCAGGTCCGCGGGCGGCTTCTGTCTCACAAACGGCTTTCGGTGTAGCAGCGGCATCTCCCGTACGCCCGCGGGCTCGCCCGGACCCTCGGCCGCCCGCGTCGGCCCCGCTCCCCTATCAAAATTGGAGGGAAAGGAAAGCCGGTAAGGTGGGGAGCGCTCGGCGGCGGCGTGGGCCGGTCCGCGCGCCGCGGGAAGCTCGGCTGCCTTTTGTGTGACTGACGCGCCGCCGCCGCTACCGAATTCGCACTTGCAGCTGCCGGGGTATGGAGCGAGCGGCCCGCCACCGCCTCTGCCCCCGGAGTGCGCCCTACCTCCTCTCGCCCCGCCGCGGGCTCACAATGGGGCCGGACGCCCCGCCGCGGGCGGGCAGTGCGGGAGCGGCCCGGCCCCCTCCCCCAGCGCCGGCTCCCTGCCCGCCGCCGCCAGGCTCACAACGTGCTCGGCGCGCAGCCGGCCGGCGGCCCAACGCCGCGAGGGCCCCCGCCGCGGGCGGACCCCGGCGCCGCTCCGCTTTGTTCCCCCGCTCGGCTACACCTCCCGGCCGGCGCCGGTCGGCTCCCGAGGGTCCGCACCGAGCCCCTCACCTGCGAGCACGCCGCCTGCTACTTCTCCACCTTCGCAACTACAAAGGACAGCAAGGGGACGCTCCGTTCCCCCGGGGGGTAGGTGCTCGCCGGCCCAGCCGCGCCCCCAGCCGCCGCTTCTCCCGCTGCCACTGCCCTGCTGCGCGCGGGGACCGCGTCCCACCGCCACTTCCCCGCCTCTGGGAGCTCCTGGGAAGTTTCTGATCTACTTTCGGCTCTGAAGGAGGAAGCGCTGCTGGGAGGAGCTTTTCACTTCTCGCTTCTACCTTTTTATTGGCTGCTCGATGACTTTTACAGCCTGTCACTGATACAGGAAGAGACGGCGGAGAGTCTGGGAGAGCTACATTATTAATTAATAGAGCAATCCCTTGTGAAGAATCAGAAGCATCCTCCATGTTTGAGATTATCAGCCAGAAGATCTAGGGAAGCGCTGGGTTTTCGTAAACACATGGCTGGCGGACTGAAGCCATCCCCTTCGAGTCTGGCACCAAGGCTTGGCCGCACGATGGGAAAGGGATTCCAGTGAACAATTTGACTTGTATTTTAAAGATGGGAAGAAAAATGAAGACTAAGAAATAAAATTTTTTGATATTTTTCTTCGAAATTAGAATTCATATCTCTAAAAATATTTTGCATGTGTAAACATCCATCTTCAACAGAAAATACCTTTCTTGACATCAATTCTTTTAAATACTTAGGCAATTTAGTCAAAGACTTAAATGGCAAAGGAAAAGACCAAGAAAGTACGTTAGAAAATGTCATCATACCCGTAGGACCCCTACATAGTTAAAACTAATAACACACCTTTAAAAAGTAATATTCACACCGCTGTTAGGTATTCTCCAAAAGATCGATGTTTAATTCAATTAGAATTTTAAAGATTATGATTTACTAGAGAAATTTTCCCTAATGCAACTTTCCTGTATCAGTAATTTATATTTAGGAGACCAGTTTTGATGTACATAATTCATGTCACTTTTGACTTCAAAAGAATTTTTGAAGCTAGAAGGAACTCTGAATATTTACTGGTTGTGTTTCTTTTAACTAGCTTTGTTTTAAGTAGTCTTTTTTACTATGGCCCTTGACATTTGCTTATTTGCAGATTAACCTGTAAGAAAGTGTCTGAAAGTAAGTTTGAAGAACATTCAACAAAGGATGTTATTTCTTCTAATTACCCATACTGTGAAGTGATAAAAGTTAACAGAAATAATGTGGCATCAGCTTTATATCTTCAAATTAAGTACATTTGTACTTTGGAGCAGAAAATACAAGGAATCTGTTTAAATCAAGAGTTACCACTTTTGAACAACTTTGGCTGCCTTTATTATACAGGTAGTAGAATAAACATTTGTGAAAGGCACAATATTCTTTGCACGCTTTAAAACTCATACATGGTATTAATGCATTTTACTGCATGAATATAAAAGTCAAGGAAGTTTAGAAATGCTCTCAGTAACAAGTTTATACTTTAGAAATACTTTCTAGCAAGGATATACTTTAGTCTGTATAAATTCTTCAAAAAAGTACATACTTAAAGATGTTTTAAACCTGCCTCCATCCAGTATAATGAGTGGCAAGTTAAAATTCCCTACCTAGACAGTAGCTATTAATTTACCAGGTGGAAAATTTAGAGCCCACAAAGGTAGACTCAAAAGGGGGATAAGGAGGATGGATAATTTGCTACCTATACTGAAGTTGCAACCTATGTTGAACTCAAAATCCCAACTTAACTATTAAGCTAAAAATGGATAGCTCTCTGAAAACTTAAGTATGTATATTTCTTAGATCCCACTATTTGACAAATTGTTAAAATTATTTTGTTGAAATCAGGAAAAAAGCAACAATGTTTATTTTATTTTTATTATTAAATGCAAAATTCTGAACAGGAGAATTTTTTTCTTACACTAACTTAAAATTGACATTTTACTCTATTTCATCAAAAATTATCATACTCAATTTTCTCCGTATAGTACTCAATTTCAGTACTATCTAACACAGTTCTCCGAGATACATGTGTAGGGTTTATTTTAGTGATGTGTTATTTAATAAATGTCACACTTTGTTATTTTAGAATAATGTAAGTTTATAAATTATAATTTACATGTTCAAAAGTTTAGTTGTAGTGTGTTTATAATAGTTTAATAGTATACCTAAATTCTCTAATCTAAAAACATTTAAAGTTATTCTATACATTTACTACTAAAAGCTTACTTAGTTTACTATTTATTTCTGCATCTCGGTATGATGATTACTTGCTTTATTAATTACTACTTCTTAACTTGAGAGTAAAAAGCTCATTGCTATATTTAGAAAGTTGTTATACAGTCGTGAAATAGGACTGTAAAACAAAAATTGGCAATATTGTAAAGGAAGTTGTGAAAGCTAACGTAACAGAAAAAAGAAATCAGTGACATGAAAATTATTTAATTTTTTAAGAATTTTGGGCGGCGCATGTGGCTCAAGGAGTAGGGCACCAGCCCCATATGCTGGAGGTGGCGGGTTCAAACCCAGCCCTGGCCAAAAACTGCAAAAAAAAAAAAAAAAAGGATTTAACTCAGCACTTATCAAGCTCCTTTTGTGTACCAAGATGCTGTACTAGCTCATGTAAGAGATACAACATAAATGGATCCTGTCCTCAAAAAATGTACAATCTTGTAAAGAAAAGACGATGTAAACACAACCAATACAAAGAAATGTGTGAGTCTGCCTCAGCGCCTGTAGCTTAGCAGCTAAGGCACTGGCCACATACACAGGGCTGGCGCATTCAAGCCAGCCGGGGCCTGTCAAACAACAATGATGACAACAACAACAATAACAACAAATAGCCAGGTGTTGTGGCGGGCGCCTGCAGTCCCAGCTACTTGGGAGGCTGAGGCAAGAGAAATACTTAAGCCTCAGCTTAAGAGTTTGAGGTTGTTGTGAGTTGTGATGCTATGGCACTCTACTGAGGTTGACATAGTGAGACTCTGTCTCAAAAAAAAAAGAACTAAAAAGTGTGAGTCCTAATGCTTGCAATAGAAGTAGAAAGGATTAGAAGAAAATGTAAAAGGAAGACCCAGGATAGATCCTAAATGAAGTCATCCACAGGGCATGTTTTGAAGGGTACCAGAGAACTCATGCTCCAAGTTACCCTAACCAGTTTCAAGATGCAACCCCATAATCTCCATTAGTCACCCTCTGGGTGAAGACACTAGTGTAAAATGTAAATATACTAGTTAGGTAGGATGTATATTAATCTAATATTATCACGTCATAGTTCGATAAAAATCTCAACTTTGAGAAACTATATTGCCTTAGATAGGTGAAGAGAAAACAAGACTATGGAATACAAATTTTAAAAGTTTGAGCTAGAACAATTTTTCTGTTTCCTATTGGCTGACTAACATAAGAAAGGCTTTACATAGGTGATTTGGTGAGACAGTAATCACTTAGAGCTGAAAGAAACCTTTGAGAACTCTTGTCAATTCTTTCATTTTGCACCTGAGGAAATCGAAGCTGAGTAATTGGAATCAAGTTCTTCTAATTCTTGTCCAGTCTCTTTAGGCCACACTGCTCCTTCCTTGGATTTGATAATACCTAATTTTCTTGTGTACTTTACTCATGTTCTATCTATAAATGAGCTAAAATACCATTATAAATCTTCCCTAATGTGCTAAAATGCATATAGGGATACGCTATTTCTTTTTCTGGGGGGAGTGGGATACACTGGATATTTCTGATCATCAGAAATAAGAATTTATCTTTGAGAATACTCCAGAAAAACAAAGATGAAATAAGAATCTTAAATTTGGCTCGGCGCCTGTGGCTCAGCAGGCTAAGGCGCCAGTCATGTACACCTGAGCTGGTGGGTTCGAATCCAGCCCGAACCCACCAAACAACGACGGCTGCAACCAAAAAATGGCCAGGCGTTGTGGCGGGCACCTGCAGTCCCAGCTACTTGGGAGGCAGAGGCAAGAGACTCGCTTGAGCCCAGGAATTGGAGGTTGTTGTGAGCTGTGATGCCACAGCACTCTATCCAGGGTGACAGCTTGAGGCTCTGTCTCAAAAAAAAAAAAAAGAACCTTAAATTTGTCTAATTGGGGTGGCGCCTGTGGCTCAGTGAGTAGGGTGCTGGCCCCATATGCCAAAGGCAGCAGCCCCAGCAAATAAATAAATAAATAAATAAATAAATACATAGCTGGGCATTGTGGTGGTTGCTTGTAGTCCCAGCTACTTGGGAGGCTGAGGCAAGAGAATCGCCTAAGCCCAAGAGCTGGAGGTTGCTGTGAGCTGTGATGCCACAGCACTCTACCGAGGGCAACAAAGTGAGAATCTTTCTCTTAAACAACAACAACAACAAATGCGTCTAATTGAATAGCTGACATGACACCTATCTGTGTGTTTCCATTAATACTTAGAACATAGCTGCCCTGAGATTTTCTGAGAAAAACCCCTTATACAAGCATATAAGTAACATCTTTGGCTTTATAATTCCTTTCCTCATGTATCTCTGACTTGTGTCTCACCTCTTCTGTGTTCTTTTTGCTGTCTTCCTAATGAATTCATGGCAGTTTACCCATAAAAGATTTATTTATGCATTATTGTTCTTTAAGAGCAATTACCATATTTCCTTTTATATCCAAAACCATTGCCTTAGTATTAAGGTAGTGATTCTAGAGGTTGGCTGTCCGTTGGAATCACCTGAGGAGTTTCTGAAAACTACCAATACCTGGGCCATACCCAGGCCCCAGGTCTCTGGGTTAAGGAGCCAGGCATTAGGAGTTTAAAAATCTACTCAGATAGGCTCAGCGCCTGTGGCTCAACGGGCTAAGGCGCAAGCCACATACACCTGAGCTGGCTGGTTCGAATCCAGCCCGGGCCCGCCAAACAACAATGACGCTGCAACTAAAAAATGGCCGGGCATTGTGGCGGGCGCCCGTAGTCCTAGCTACTTGGGAGGCAGAGGCAAGAGACTCACTTGAGCCCAGGAATGGGAGGTTGTAGTGAGCTGTGATGCCAAAGCACTCTATCCAGGGTGACAGATTGAGGCTCTTTCTCAAAAAAAAAAAAAAATCTACTCAGATAATTCTAATGTACTGCCAAGTTTGAGAATAGCTATGCTCAGAGGAAATTGGACTGTTGATGTGAAAGTGGTAACGTTAACAAATTTGGAAAACATCTTTTCATTGAATCCCTTCT
>CAUYON010059155.1:0-20114 GCA_963573935.1 Arctocebus calabarensis
TCCTCAAATACCACACCCTATGTATATTTACACCGAGTTAAGAATAAATCTGGCATCTCACCTAGGTGTGCATGATGCAATGGTACATTTCAAAACTATTAAGAAATGAGTACAATTGTGATGGATGTGTTACTTAGTTCAATGTAAGCATTTCACATTTTATATTGAAGCAGTACCCTGAACCTCATAAATGCATCAATGTACAAAGTTATGATTTAATAAAAAACAATTTAAAAAATTAAAAGAAAAGAATAAATCTGGCTAGGTTGTTTTTGTTTTGTTTTGATTTGTTTTGTTTTGAGACAGAGCCTCAAGCTATCACCCTGGATAGAGTGCTGTGACATTACAGCTCACAGCAACCTCCAATTCCTGGGCTCAAGCGAGTCTCCTGCCTCCGCCTCCCAAGTAGCTGGGACTACAAGCGCCCGCCACAACGCCCGGCCATTTTTTGGTTTCAGCCGTCATTGCTGTTTGGCAGCCAAGGCTGGATTTAAACTGCCAGCTCAGGTGTATGTGGCTGGCACCTTAGCCACTTGAGCCACAGGTGCTGAGCTGAAAAAATTATTTTTAATAATTAAGAGATGAAATGAAAGTGTGGACCATAGGAAATGAAGATATTGAAAACTATTTTATTGGTCTTCATTTATATAGGTATGCCATTAAAAATTTATCAAATAAAAAAATTTATCAAATAAAAATTTAAATATTATGGTACAAAAATGGGAACAAGTAATAAGTGAATATGATTCAATTACCTAAAGGTGCTTTTCTGAAAAAAAGAGAGGAACGGACATGAGGAAATGCCTGGAAAGAACCCCACAAGGTTCAGAGAGTGATCTGCATACAGCATGATAGAATTAAAGTACTTCAATTTTTGTCTTGCCACCTTTAATAATCATGGTGCTGTTATAATATATTTTGGATCTGCGGTTTAGAGCTAGAGTTTGTATAGTATCACAGGAGTCAGAGGCATAACATGTGCACAAAACAAGCTGGAGCAATGTAGAACTGTTAAGCATGAACTCTGAACATGAACACATGTGTAAAGCTTAGTTTTTTGTTTTTTTTTTTTTGAGACACAGTCTTACTTGGTCATCCTTGGTAGAGTGCCATGGCACAGCACCCTTAAACTCTTGCATTCAAGTGATCCTCTTGCCTCAGCCTCCCAAGTAGCTGGGACTACAAGTGCCTGCCACAATGCCCGGCTAATTTTCTTTATAGACACGGGGTCTCCCTCTGGCTCAGGCCAGTCTCAAACTTGTGAGCTCAGGCAATCCACCCACCTTGGCCTCCCAATCGCTGGGATTACAAGTTTTTTATTTAACTTAGTGTGTTGGGGGATGACTGAGTTTTTCAAACTAACTCTCTTGTAGGGTGTAATATTTGTTAAAATATAAATAAAAACGTGCTAATTTAAGGCACACTTAAAATTAAATTCTATTAAGATTCAATAGAAAACCACAGCATTTATTTAGTTAGAACTTAAAATCAATGATCCTTATGGCCATTTTCCCTCTCAGGAGGCATTTGGCAATGTGTGGGGACACTTTGGGTTGTTACAGTTGGGGGCCAGGGAATGCTACTGCTGGCCCATGTAGCAATTCTGGTTTTAACCTTTTTTTTTGCAGTTTTTGGCCAGGGTGGGGTTTAAACCTGCCACCTCCGGCATATGGGGCCGGCGTCCTACTCACTGAGCCACAGGTGCCGCCCTGGTTTTAACCTTTTGAGAAACTGCCAAACCTTTTTCCAAAGTGATTACACCATTTTATAAGCCCGTCAGTGTATTAGGGCCCTAATTTCACCATCTTTGTCAACACTTGCTGTTGTCTGTATTTTAGCCATCCTAGTAGATATACCATGGTATTTCATTGTGATTTTGATTTGCACTTCCTTAATTACTAGTAAAGTTATACTTCCCTAATTAGTAATAAGTATGTTTTCCAATGTACTTTTTGGCTTTACGTAGTTCTTTGTGGGTATGTCTATTCAAATTGCTAGCCCATTTAAAAAATTGGGTTGTCTTTTTATGATTAAGTTGTAAGACTTCTTTATATGTACTAGATACTTAGTCCTAACTTGTTAGATTTACAAATATTTAATATTCTCTTACATTCTATGCTTTAACTTCATTTTTGTCTTTTTTTGTTTTGGGACAGTCTTGCTCTGTTGCTCGGGCTAGAGTGCCATGGCTTGGACTAGCTCATACCAACCACAAACTCCTGAGTTCAAGCAATCCTCCTGCCTCATTCTCTCCCAAGTAGCTGGGTCTACAGGTGTACTACACCACGCCTGGTTAATTTTTCTATTTTTAATAGAGGGGGTCTTGCTCTTGCTTAGGCTGGTTTCAAACTCCTGACCTCAAGCTTTCCTCCCACCTCAGCTGCCCAAAGTGCTAGGATGACAGGATGCTCCACCATCTTTTTAGGTTTTTAATTTTGCTGAGGTCCAATTGTGTTCTTGGTGCCATATCTGAGACACTATTGTGTAATCCAAAGTCACAAATATGTATACTCCTATATTTTCTTTTACAAATTGTATAGTTTCAGCTGCTAAGTCTTTGATCCAGTTTGAGTTAACTTCTGTATATGGTATGAGGTACACATAAGAGCACCAATTCATTCTTTTGCATGTGGATATCTAGTTTTCCCAATACCATTTGTGGAGAAGGCTATTCTTCCATTGAAATATCTTGGTGCCCTTCCTCCATTGAACCATCTAGGCTGAGGCTAGAGGATTGCTTGGGCAACTCTAACCTCAGCCTCCAGAGTAGTTGGGACTAGAGGGGCCAGCCACAACACCTGGCTCATTTTTCCATATTTTTAATAGAAATGGGGTCTTGCTCTCTTGCTCAGGCTGGTCTTGAACTGCTGAACTCTGGTGAGCCACCTGTGCCTTGGCCTCCCAGAGTGTAAGGAGTACAAGTGTGAGCCACTGTGTTCATTGGAGCCCTTGCTGAAAATTAACTGACTTTAAATGTAACAGTTCCATTTCTGGACTCTTAATTCTATCCCATCTAATTGTATGCCATTACCACACTATCATGATTACTGTGGATTTACAGTAAATCTGAAATTGGGGAATGTGAATATTTCACAGTTGTTCTAAGACTGTTTTGGTTACTCTGGGTCCTTTCTTATTCCCATATGAATTTTAAGATGAGTATGTCGTCCGCAAAAAAGCTACCTTGGATGTTGGTAGGGCTTTTCCTTAATCTGTAGATTAGGAAAGTATGGCTACCTTAATAGTAAATCTTCTAATCCATAAAAATGAAATCTTTAATTTCGTTCAATAATTTTGCATAGTTCTCAATATACATAATGCAAAAAGTTTTGTGTACATTATACAAATATGTAATATTTGATGCCAATTTAAGTGAATTGTTTTCTCAATTTAAATTTTAATTGTTCCCTGCTACTGTATAGAAATACAATGTTTTTAAGTAAAAATTTCTAAAGTTACATGAAATAGGAAAAGAGTAATTTTTTTTTTTTTGTAGAGAGAGTCTCACTTTGTCACCCTCGGTAGAGTGGCGACAAAGTGAGAGTAGTAGAGTGAGACTCTTCTACTAATAGAAGGAAGAGTTAGCAGGATTGAGATGATCTTTAGAAATGAGTCCTTTGTTTCTCAAAGCCATGATTTGTGTTAGAATTCTCCTTAGAGCTTGTTAAAAAATGAAGAGCCCAGAGCTCTTACTGTATTTGACACTCAGAGTAGATAATTTTTTAACACTCTCATTCTGCTATAAATTAGTTTAGTAACAATGACACAGTAATGGTCAAAAAAGGAAAAGAGACTGCAAAAAAATTTTCGCAGTGAAACTTAATATAATCAAGCAGTGAAAAAAATGTAAAAGCTAAAAAATAAGAAATATTAGAAAACCCAAAACAAGGCTCAGCGCCCGTAGCACAGTGCGTACAGCACCAGCCATACGCACCAAAGCCTGCAGGTTCGAACCTGGTCCCAGCCTGCTAAAACAACAATGACAACTGCAACAAGAAAATACCTGGGCATTTTGGCAGGCGCCTGTAGCTCCAACTATTTGGGAGGCTAAGGCAAGAGAATCACTTAAGCCCAAGAGTTTGAGGTTGCTGTTAGCTATAATGCCACGGCACTCTACTGAGGGCAACATAGTGAGACTCTGTCTCAAAAAGCAAAAAAAAAAAAAAAAAAAGAAAACCAAAAAGGAAAAAAGCTCAACTATTCAACTTTTTATATCTGCCTAAGAGTTTTAACTTTTCATCCTTTGTTAAGAAGTCATTTTAGGTAAATAAGTTCTAACAGCAAGTGAATTTTAATAAAATAAAGATCTGCCAAATATGTAATAATTATCTATTAATCATACTGATGTACCTTATTTTTTCAATGTTAAATGAATTGTAAGTAACAAAACAGGACAATTTTCATTTTTAAAGATACTTAAATCCTGTAAAATATTTCACATATGAACTAAATTTTGCACTTACCAAGTGGTTCCACAGAATGACAGAATGAGATGGTAAAATAGGATGGAGTCAAAAGCCCACGACTACCTTAAATAGAACGGACAGAGTAGTGACTGGTAGGGGGGAAAAGTGTAGATGCAAATAGCCTGGCAGATTCCATGGCAGAAGAGTAAGGAAGTTCTTTTCTCACGGCTTCTATTTCCTCAGTGATGTAGGAGGTGAGATTATTTGCCAAGGAGAGAAGAATTGGGAAGGGCTGGGGGTTAGGGATTTAAGAATAGAGCAGTTTGATGGACAGTAGGGAGAAAAAGTGGGATTACCAAGGAAACAATAAAGAACGCTGAGGTAGGACTGGAACTCAGATTTCTAGACATTCAGGTCAGTGCTCCTTTTTGAGACAGACCCTCAAGCTGTCCCCCTGTGTAGAGTGCTGTGGCATCACAGCTCACAGAAACCTCCAACTCCTGAGTTCCAGCGATTCTCCTGTTTCCATCTCTCAAGTACTGGGACTACAGGTGCCCACCACAACGCCCGGCCATTTTTTGGTTGCAGCCGTCATTGTTGTTTGGCGGGCGGGGCTGGATTCGAACCCGCCAGCTCAGGTGTACGTGGCTGGTGCCTTAGCCACTTGAGCCACAGGCGCCGAGCCCAGTGCTCCTTTTAATAAAGATATGATTATTGAGAAAGTATTTGCCATGCACAGACAGTAGGTAGTTTGACTAAAAGAAAGGGATCATTTGATAAAGTAAGAAAAAAACAAACAACAGTATTAAAACAAATGAATTTAAGCAAACTGGAAAAAATCTTTCATTATATGATAAAAGAATCACTTTAAGTTAGAAAAGATTAAGGATACATTTTTCAAAGATAATGCAGTTTGTAAAACACAGAAAAAATACACACAGAAAGGAAAAAACACTTAAATTTTATTTTTGTACTTATTTTTAAAAGCTTTGTTAGATGTCATTATTAGACATTGTCATAATTGCCTTTGTACATATATAAAAAGGAAACTTTTAGCAAAATATGCTGGTAAATTTTTTTTTTTTTGAGACAGTCTCATTATGTCACCCTCGGTAGAGTGCTGTAGTGTCACAGCTCACAGCAACCTCAAACTCTTGGGCTTAAGTGATTCTCTTGCCTTAGCCTCCCAAGTAGCTGGGACTACAGGTGCCTGCTAGAACACCCAGCTTTTTTTTTCTTTGGCGGAGGTGGGGTTTGAACCCACCACCCCTGGTATATGGGGCTGGCACTCTACTCCTTGAGCCATAGGAGCCACCCCTTTTTGTTGTTGTTATTGTTGTCATTGTTTAGCAAGCCTTGGCTGGGTTCAAACCCACCAGCCCTAGTCCATGTGGCCAGGGCCCTAACCACTGACCTATGGGCACTGAGCCTGGTAAAAGTATTTCTAAAACTTAATCATTTAAAAAACAACATAACTTCTGAATTACTTTTGACTCAGAGGCTGTCTGAGTCAACAATTTCAACAATATACCCTTTGTACCAAGGAAGCACTGGCTATAATCATTCCTCAAAGAATCTTCAGAAGATCTAAAGCTATGGTGCTGGGTCCCAAAACTGTCTTTGGAAAAGTTGTGCAACATTTTTCATCACTTCTCCCACTTTGCTTTTGGAGTTTAAAAGAATGCTTCACTATTATCTTTAGGACTTGCCCCCTCCCCAAGGTGGTTATTAAATGCATTGCACACACAGAAAATGAATGGCTTGGTCAACAAGAGTATAGGACCTCCATCTACTGTTAAATGTACACTGATTTCAGAGATGTTAAAATATGAAAAATAATACCATATAGTAACTTTTAAATTCAGGATATTTTCCTTTTTGTCTTTAAATATTTTTCTAAAACATAATTGTAATGGCTACATAGTATTTCATTATAAAGCTACTTACCATATCATGCTTTACAGACTAATGATTCTGGAAAAGGGGCTGATTTTCTCCCTTTGGGAACACATTACAATATATCCAGAGATATTTTTGGTTGTAATAATTGGGGTGCCACTGGCATCTACGAGGTAGAAGGGATATTATTAAACATCCTAAAATGCACAGGATAGCCCCTTATAAAAAGAATTAACTGGTCCCAAATGCCAGCAGTCCCAAGACTGAAAAATTCTGTTGCCTATGCCAAGTCATTTTAAGTTTTCACTTTTTTTCTTCCCCAGCAGGACTGACACCAAATAAAGGGGCAGCATAAAGGGGTAGTGTTTAAAGATACAGGCATAGAATGGGATTACCAGGGTTCAAATCTTGGCCCTAACAGTTATTAGATGAAGAATATCAATTACTATAAAGAAGTTCATTGAATTAGCAACCACCTCTTTATGCCTCACTTTCCATCTGTAAAATTGGAGAAAATTCATAGAAACTGAATGGGGCTGTTAAGACAAATAGGTTGATAAATGTAAAACCTACCTCTAGTATCTAAGTATTTCCTGAGCTTCTGTTATTTTAAAAAATAAATACAATCACCAACTAGTAGAAAAATCAGGACTGGGCTCAGTGAGTAAGGTGCTGGCCCCCAAATACTGAGGATGGCGGGTTCCAACCCAGCCCTGGCCAAAGTGCAACAACAACAAAAAATAGCCAGGTGTTATGGCAGGTGCCTGTACTCCCAACTACTCGGGAGGCTGAGGCAAGAGAATCGCCTAAGCTCAAGAACTGGAGGTTGCTGTGAGTTGTGATGCCACCACACTCTAAGAGCGAGAAAGTGAGAATCTGTCTCTAAAAAAAAGGAAAAATCAGGAACAAAGAATCCCAATGTCTGGGGCCTAAGTCATTGAATCTAATGTCTTTCAAACCATTAAATGGTGGTAAAACCAATTTAGTGGTTGAAGGCTAGCGTAGGGGAAAAAAATAGAAAATATCAGAGTATCACAAGCAGCAAATTTTTTTTCTGGTATGTGTTAAGCACAATGTTAACTTGTATTTTTTTTCTAACTTTTTTTAATTTTTTTTTTTTTTTTTGAGACAGAGCCTCAAGCCATCTAGCGAGTGTTGTGACATCACAGCTCACAGTAACCTCCAATTCCTGGGCTCAAGCGAGTCTCCTGCTTCTGCCTCCCAAGTACCTGGGACTACAGGCTCCCGCCACAATGCCCGGCCATTTTTTGGTTGCAGCCGTCATTGTTGTTTGGCAGGCCCCCGGCTGGATTCAAACCCGCCAGCTCAGGTGTACGTGGCTAGTGCCTTAGCCCATTGAGCCATAGGCGCCGAGCCCTAACTTGTATTTCTTAACCCAAGAAGTTAGAAAGCCACAATCTGTAGTCCAACCACCACTTGATATATGATCAATCCTACATCTGTAGTAGGTTTATGCCTAATTTCTGCTTTAAGACATGCCAGAAATACTATCGCTCTACTTTTGGACATCTTGCTAAGTAGCTCTTCAAAATAATGAAAGACAAAACCATAATAAAATGTGATGCTAAAGAGATGTCATCTATGTTTTAATGTGAAAAACACCTACAAATGTTTTTGTCTCAATCTATTGGTTTAAATATTTGGGGAAACTAAGCATGTTTGAAGTATTTTCTTGAATGCACTGTTGCAGCCTTAGTGTTGCTAATGAGCTCGTTAAGCTCATCAGTAGCTTTAAAGAGTGTCATTTATAAACTAAGTATCGTCATTATAATTAATAACACGTGTAAGTACCAACAAATGGAGTATGGCAGGTTTAAGGTCTGTAAACACCACTGAAAACATTAACTTAATAATCACAGTGCAATAGCCTCTAAATAGTGCATCACCTTATTATATACACTAAATTACTTATGCTCTTCAAAACAGAGTCCAAAACAGATTTTTTTGACCCCTTTAAAAATGGACAAAAATGAGTCATACGTTGAATAAAACCATATTACGTAAATCAAGGTTTCTGGCTGTTTGCACTTCACTTAAAAGAAAACTATGGTAATGACACTAGTTGTTTGAGAAATACCTAGTGCATGTGCTGAATGAAATCTCAAATGAAGCAGATTTGACAATATTAAGATGTATACCATGATTTTCCCAATACCCAGAATGTATTTTGGTAAAGGCTTAATGCCATGTAATTATGAATGGCCCATAGTGCTGGCCTTTGAGATATTTGAGAGCAGGAATTTTCCAGTGGCTTTCTCTAGCTGACCCTCAATGTAAGTATTTGCAGAACTTATATTCAGTAAATGTTAATTGCTGACTGTCCCAAACCTTTCATAACGTTCTAGGAATTTAAAAATTCATAATGCATAGTTCCTAAAGTATTTCGTAAACTTAACAGGGAGATAGAAATGTACAGCTGTGTTATACACCAGATCAAGTAGAAGGGTGAGTGTCACCAGACTATCTAGAAGAGGAAACTGATGCGCAAGCTGTATTTTAAAGGATAACTTTAAACTGAAGAATTATTTCAAAAGGTAACCAAGTGGCTCGGCGCCTGTGGCTCAACAGGCTAACCTGCCAGCCTCATACACCTGAGCTCGCGGGTTTGAATCCAGCCTGGACCCACCAAACAACAATGGTGGCTGCAACCAAAAAATGGCCGGGCCTTGTGGTGGGTGCCTATAGTCCCAGCTACTTGGGAGGCAGAGGCAGGAGACTCGCTTGAGCCCAGGAATTGGAGGTTGCTGTGAGCTATGATGCCATGGCACTCTACCCAGGGTGACAGCTTGAGGCTCTCAAAAAAAAAAAAAAAAAAAAAAAGGTAAACAAGTGAGAAGAGCAGTCCTGGATAAAGAAACTGACAGCACATGTATACAGAGGAAAGATCTGGGAGCTGGGTTGGGATTTAATCATTAGGAGGTTTAAACTGCTCAGTTTTCTTTTTTTTTAAAGAGAGTCTCATTATGTCTCTCTTGGTAGAGTACTGTGGCATCATAGTTCACAGCAACCTCAAACTCCTGAGCTTAAGCAATTCTCTTGCCTCAGCCTCCCAAGTAGCTGGGACTACAGGTGGCGGCCACATGCTTGGCTATTTTTTTTGTTGTAGTTGTCATTGTTGTTTAGCTGGCCCAGTTGGGTTGGAAAACCCCCTGGTGTATGTGGCAGGCGCAGTAACCACTGTGCTACAGGTGCCGAGCCAAACTGCTCATTTTTTATTTATCTAGTATACAAAACAAAACCAATTAAGTCTGTAAGGGAAAAGACATGATTAGTCTTGGATGGAGTAAATAAGGAAGACTAGTAGGTTAGTCCAAGTATAAATTGAGGGCCTGAACAAGTTTTAGGGCACACCAGTGTACACCAAGTACTGGGGAAACAGTTCATCTCTTAAAAGAGAACTTATAGTCAGGTTACACACTGTTAAGATACAGTATGAGAATCCAAGGAAATTATAGGCATGTCAGGAAAGGACTCCTGAAATAGTGACACTAAAGTTGAGAACCGAAGGAAAAGTAGGATTTTAAAGATATGAACTGGGTGGCGCCCGTGCTCAGTGGGTAGGGCACTGGCCACATACACCCGGGCTGGCAGTTCCGAATATGGTCCTGGCCAGCTAAACAATGGCAACTGCAACAACAAAAGAAAGGCCGGCATTATGGGCACCTGTAGTCCCAGTTACATGGAGGCTGAGGAAAGAGAATAGCTTAAGCACAAGAGTTTGAGGTTGCTGTGAGCTGTGAGGCCACAACACTCTACCAAGGGTAACATAGTGAGACTGTCTCAAAAAAAAAAAAAAAAAGTATATATATATATAAACTGATTTGAAGTACTTAGCAGCGTTTTGTTGCAGACTGTTTAATCCCTCCATATTCCTCCTAACAACAATCACATTCTTTTTCCCCCATTGTAAATCTATCAAAGCATCTAAAATGGCTATTAAATTGTAATAAATGTTTTGGGGCTGGGATTGAGACTCTCCTAATCTCTCACAGCACTTTATCTTTATATCATCACACAGTACTATAATTCCTTAAATGTAGAAGACTAAAAAAGGACAGACTTAGGAGTGCCAAAAGAACGTCAGCACAGTGAAGGGAAGATTTAAAGACTAGGTAATTTTAAAATAGCAAATGCTTTACGAGGTCTCGGCACTGTTCATTTAATGTGATGATTTGGAGGTCCCTGTTAATCTGCTTGCAGTTTTCAGTGAGAAAAGTGCAGTAGCCTATGGATTGAGGATTTATAAGGAAGTGATGTGCAGGATTTTGTTTGTTCTTGTTTTTATTTGTGAAGGAAGGGTAGGAAATGTTAAAAAGACTTGATATGAAGTAAATAACTTGTCATGACTTATTACTATGTATACATGTATTAGCAACTTGTATGGTTCCAATTTTAGTATATGTGCTGCCTTAGACAGTACTATTAGCAACTTTAACAATACTTCCTCTAGATACTTGCATATACATATAATAAAATTAATGTTAATGCATTTTCATTTAGCCCCAGGAAAGAATTAAAGATGCACACAAACTCTTAATATTTACATTAGAGTTGTAAATCTTTCAGTTATGAATCAGTCATTTCTGGTGATTTATTGCAGCCTATGATTAGGACAGGTCAGTAGTAAATTAGTTTTCCAAGAAAGAAATCTGAGAGAAACATTTCATTATTTAGTAGATTACCACTGGCATATTTCAGATATTTTTACAATCTAAGTTGGACTGTATTTGTAATGATGTCATGATAATTAGGAAGTACAAGCAATTATAATCTTTAGAGGCCTCATTGTGTTTTTCTTACACAGATTTTTGGCCAACTCCTCCTCACCACTCATTTTCTGTGTGCTGCTTTTGCCTAAATCAGTTCTTTTCTTCAGTCTAGCCAGTTTACACCTTCCCCTACAGCAGTGGTTTTCAACCTTCCTAATCCCGCGGCCCTTCAATACAGTCCCTGTGAACCCCTGTCCTACTGCATATAACTCAGTGCTTAATTTTCACTTCTCTTATATATCTTGCTAGAATAGTGTAATAAAATTCCAGCTCAAAAACTGAACAATAAAATGGTTTGCCCAAGATCAGAAAGATTTCTCCGGGATATGCAGCGGTGTAACATGAAAAAAATAAAACCAAAGCCCCTCTCAACCATAACTTTCAGATATCAAGTCAAAGGGATGGAAACTGAAAATTGCTCTTGCTTACGAGTCAGTGTTTCCCAGTCTTCACATAACAAATGAACGACGTACACTCGGTTCAAATAGTGTCCTCCTGTGCCGCTCATTTTTGCAAACACAACTCAAAAGTCCTGATGACTTAAGAGGCAGCGTTCTAAGCTTTTACTCAGACCAGATACTGGTGCACATTACAGGAATCTGAAAAGTAGTGTGTAATTATGATACATGTAACATCTGTTTATCAGATTTTAATACTCAAGCCCTGTGGCTTCAAGTCTTCAAGTTACTGCTTGTGACCGATCCTTTTCAGAAATGCAGGATTCCCCTGAAACTCCCTCTCATCCTGTAGAACGCTCACGTTAACCGGAAAACCCCGTTGGATCCTATGATAGTTCAGTATTTGTGAGGCTGAAAACGTCGTCGCCGAGTTGACTTCTCATCCCCATCTGTCCAGCCTTAGCTCTCTTCTCTCTCGGATGTCGCCTCGCCCTGAGGTACCACAAGACGCTGGGCAGCTGCCAGCAGTCCCGGCCGGGGTCTGTGGGGCGGTTGTGACAGGACTGTCCCAACCGGCAGTCTTCTCGGTACGTTATCCTGTCGCAGACATTCGCCCGGTGCGCGGGCTGGTCCAGGGACAGGCTACGAGGACACTGGACCCTCTGCTGGCCCCAATCCTCCGCGACAGGCTTGAAGGGGACCAGCTCTCTTTCCGGTGGGGCCGATCCAAAATTTAGCGGTGGGCCTTCGCCCGGGCCTACTCGCTGTAGCCAGGAAGGTCAGGCTCACCTTGGGAAAGTCCGCGCCGGGACCGCGGGTAGCACCACAACAGGCCGCCCGGAAAAATCTCCCAGGGTCAGCATAGGACAGCCGACTCGCCCTACCCGAAGAAAGCCTCTGGAGGCGGAGCCGCCCACTTCCCATCAGCCCACTGACTTCCGGACCTGCGCAGACGACTCCTGTGGGCGCGCCCCTCCCCCCGGCCCCCAGTTTCCCGGCGTGCTCCGCGGAGGAAGAGACGGAGTCGACAATAACAAACCCAGTCGCGGCGGAGTCCGCGGCCCTGCGGAGCCCTCGGTGCTGCCTCGGGGTCCCTCGGTTGACAGGGCCCCTCGGCTCTGACTGGCCGCGGCCCATTGTCCCCCGGCCCCAGACCCAGAGCCGAGGGGCCTGATCGCGTCCATCTCCGCCCCGACCCCTCCCTCCCGGCTGGGCTGACAGGCGCCCCGGACGCCGGCGGTTGAGTCGGTTGGCGGCGCCGAATGGGCGGTTGGTAGCCGCCGCCGAGGACGAGGCGGCGGCGGAAGATGGTGCCGGGGGTCGCCGGCTCTTCTGCTGCCGCGGGCGAAGGAGGCGGCGCTGCCGGGTAGGTGCTGCCGCCGCCCGCGTCCCCTTCCCCCATCTGGGCACAGTCGCCGCGCGGCCGATCTCGGCACAGGGGGCGCGGGGGCTCGGCCGCCGGCCCCGACCCGACCCGGCCCGGCCCCGGCCCGCGCGCAGCTGTGCGCGCCCCGAGCCTCGGTCAGCCGCGCCCGGCGGGTGTTGGCCTGTAGCTGCCTTCCTGGCGCGACGGCCCCCGTGGCACGAACGCGGCTGGAGTCGGTGCCGCGCGGTGCGGGGTCGGGCTCCGGGGTGCGGGGCTGCCGCGGCTTCTGGGCAGCGACGGGCGGCTCCCGGCCGAGCCGTGGGAGTGGCCGCGGGGGAGACGCGCAGACCCACCGGGACGTCCCAACTCGCAGTTACCGCTGCCAAGGCTCAGCCCTGATGGACGCAGAAACAGTGGAGTTGGGACCGGGAGGACCGAGAGGTGATATCTTTGTCCCGACCCGGAGTGCGAGGATCGGGATAAAGTTACTCCCAGGAATGACTCAGCCTCCGCCCGCCCCGCCGATAGTTTTTAGATGGGTGTGCACGAGGATTTCACAACTTAGTAAAAACAAAAAATACATTAACAGGAGAAATGGCAGCTTCTGAATGGACTGTCTCTATAGTTTCTTTCGCTGCCTCGTAGATGGGCAGCGTTTACTGTCTATGGTTTCTTAATCCATTTTTTTCCATCGTTAACTCTTTCAAGTATGGTCATACCATAAAGTGGTATGTGTCTGGGTGCTGAGGAAGCCTTATTTGCTCACTGTTGAAAAAGAGTCATTTTACTCCAAAGCACACAGCTAGATGGGCATGTACTCAAGTCTCCTAATAAATATTAAAAATGTGCCTGTGTGCTAACTATTTCAAATATTGTATAGTTTTTAAAGTTTATGTGTGTTGGTGGAACTTGTATGATTTATCCGAAGTTTTTTTAAGTTACCAGTTTGGGAGACTTGTAATTGAAAAGGCATAAATGTGTCTTTAAACAAAGATGTTATTATAGTTCAATAGAAGGTAAAAAGAGCATCCTTCCACTTCTGACCAGATATTACCATGAAAAAAAAAGAGGACCTCTGAGGGAAGTGGCTGACCACTATAAATCCACTTTATTTTATGGATTATTGGATCTGTAAGCTGACCATTACTAGGGATGTGAAAGTATTTTTGTTGTTTAATGTAATAACAAAATACAGTCTGAATGAATTTATTTTCTGCATAAGGTGCCTGTGATATTTTTATTTTAGTGTTTACGATTTTGTTCAAATAAGATTCATAAAAGCCAAGAGGCTAGTGGACACAAGACTTTTGTTTTTGAAACGCACATTTTGTTTTTTGGTGCAGAGCCTCAAGCTGTCACCCTGGATAGAGTGCTGTGGCATCACAGCTCATAGCAACCTCCAACTCCTAGGCTCAAGCGATTCTCCTGCCTCTGCCTCCCAAGTAGCTGGGACTACACATGTCTGGCCATTTTTTGGGTTGCAGCGTTGGTGGCCCGGGCTGGATTCGAACCCGCCAGCTCCAGTGTACGTGGTTAGCGCCTTAGCTGGTTGAGCCACAGGCGCCCAGCCTAAAAGGCACAGGTTTGAACTTAGATTTCAATTATGTAAACCTGAGAAAAGCTTTTATTTGTTATCTGATTTTTAGGTTATCTTTAAATTTGTTTTCATGCTGCAAGTGTTTTAACATCTTCACTTTGTAGATGTGTGTGATTTATGAATTTTTAAAAAAAGAATGGCTAGGAAAATGTTCTCATTCAAGGAATGATTTTTCTAAACCTAATTACACCTTTTTTTTGTAGTGATACTGGCCTATGAAAGCAAGTGAAAATGTACCAATTTCTTTCCACATACATTTACTGTCCTTTTATTTATCACTTGTGAGACTACTGAACTAGCTACTGGGAGGAATGTAAGATTGCTTCAGAAAGTATTCTTGCCCTATAAAAGAAAGGAAGTTGGTATTCTCCACAAAAACAGTTATGAGTATTATTGGAAATTGATATGGAGGGATTTAACCTTTCTTTTTTTTTGAGTCTCGTTGTGCTATGGCGTCACAGCTCCCAGCAACCTCAAACTCGTGGGCTTAAGCGATTCTCTTGCCTCAGCCTCCAGAGTAGCTGGGACAACAGGCACCTGCCACAATGCCCAGCTGTTTTTTTGGTTGTAGTTGTCATTGTTTGGCAGGCCCAGGCTGGATTCAAACCTACCAGCTCCAGTGTATGTGGCTGGTGCCCTAGCTGCTGAGCTACAGGAACCGAGCTGGGATTTGGACTTTTATAGAATGTAGGAGAGTATTTGTGGGAGAAGAAATAGTAGAGAACATGCGAATAAATCACTTCACCTGTCTTTAAAAGTGTTCTGGGCACCTCTCAGAGTTTGATAGGTATATATTACCAGAGTTTGATAGGTATATATTACCAGGTGTACTAGCTGGTTGCCAGACACTGCTCTAGAAGTGCTAGAGATTCAGCAGTGAACAAAGCAAAAAAATCTCTTAATTAAAAAACAAATAAATGGCCCTGGTGGCACCTGTGGCTCAGTGAGTAGGGTGCCGACCCCATATGCCAGAGGTAGCAGGTTCAAACCCAGACCGGCTAAAAACTGTAAAAAAAAAAAAAAAAAAAAAACAAATAGAGAGTAAGAGAGTGCTAATTTCTAAGGAGAAAAATAAAGCAAGTAAGGGGAGGATATAGATTGTCTTGGTTGGAGAGGTGAAGCTTTAGATACAGTGGCCAGGGAACACCTTGTTGATTGACTTTGTTTTTTCTTTTTAATAATTATGGGTGCACAGTAGCTGTATATCTTTTCTTTTTTTTTAGTAGCTGTATATCTTTATTGAGTACATAATGATGTTTTGATGTAGGCGTACAGTATGAATGAATCAAATCAGGATAATTGGAGTATCCATCACCTCAGGTTATTTGCCATTTTAGGAGGATGTATTAGGAACATTCTAATTTCATTTGTTTAGTTATCTTTGCACTTTGCTGTCCTATCAAATATTGTTCATTCTATCTAATTATGTTTTATACCTGCTGACCAACTGGTTTTATACCTCCTTCCCACTAATCGAGTTTTGGGTGGAGACCCACAAGGAGTGTGGGAACTAAATGTGTGACTGTATTATGAAAGGACATTTTTTGGCCAAAGAAACCGTAAATGTGAAGGCTCTGGAATGAATGGCACATGCAGCAAAAATTGAAGGGATTCCTGGATTGGTGGGGGGGGGGGGAAGGAGTGGGAATTGGGAAGCTCTATAGGTATTCAGGCTTTGTGTTAGTGAGGTAACTGTAATGTATTCTAACCCTGTGTGTACTAAGGCATAGGGGCGAGTTGCCAGCAAAGGCAGGAAAGTAGTTGGAGCCAGCGAGATTCATTCACTTCTTATTGAAATGTTAATTGAACTGCTGAAGCACTTACTATTAGCTTCAGCAGTATAACAGTCAAGGAGAGAGACTGTGTATGTTTTTTTTCTTTTTGTCAAAGACAGAGTCTCACTTTATCATGCCTAGAGTGCCATGGCGTCACAGCCTACAGCAACCTCCCACCCCTGGGCTTAGGCGATTCTCTTGCCTCAGCCTCCCTAGTCACTGGGACTACAGGCATCCGAACCCTACACCCTTGGTATATGGGGCTGGCACCCTACCCACTGAGCCACAGGCACCACCCTATGTATGTTTTTTATTTACAGGAAATAGTGAATGGAAATTTTAAACAAGGCAAATGATAAATGCAAACTGCTTTAAAGTGGTGGAATAGATAAAAGGTTAGACAAGGAGATTGTGGAGAGGTAGCCTAAAGAGTCAGAGTCAATCTCACTGCCATAGATAATAGATAAAAAGGATGTAGTGATTACTTATCACATTTCTCAGGTTCTTTCATAACTATGGACTTAATGAACCTTATTTGCCTGTATACTATCAGCATTGTTTGGAGCTCTGAAAGGATGGCATTTCTTTGTATCTATCCATCTGTGAAATTCAGGTTCTGCTTGTCTCCGAGCATCCTTTTTTTACTTGGTTAGTTTTTTTCTGCTCTCACAGCTGCATAGTGAGTGGTCTGAAAATTGTGAAATAACAATTTTTCAACTCATGATTTTGCTGTTTGCAGTTCTCATGTTTTATTGGCTTGTAATTATGCTGAAGGATGAAAATGCTATGATCCATTTGCATTTTTTTTGTTACTGATTTGGGGCTATCTAGATCATTTTTTCTATTTTTATTCTTTAGTAATAATTGTCATTAACTGTCCAGCATATCTGTTGAAACCAGTTCAGTTAACATTCCAGTAATTGTTTTGCTGCAAATGCTCGATACATGCGGGTTTTTTAGATATTGCTATAAGGTTAAAGATAGTCTTGGTCTTATTCAATCATGCTAATTAAGTATTTGCTATATGGAAATTTAATTGTTTTATTTTTTTACTCAGTATTCATTATAAATAAAATTTTTCACCAAAATTATTAGTTTTATATAGTTTTTCATTAATAGCAGGAGACCAAAATGGGTATGTGCTGATACAGAAAGATTTCTAGATTATATTGTGCAGCCCAAGAGCAGTTCATAGTGATTTATGGATGGCAAAATCTCATTTTTGTAAAACCAAATTGTATATGTACATACACTTCTTGTCTACCTAGGGGGGAAAAAATCTAAAGAGTATACTTTAAACCATTTTGTATTTTTTGCTGCAAGAGAAGTAAAAGACATTAGAAATCAAGGTTTGGGGGGAGAGGTAAAAACCTACCTGTCAGGTACAGTGAACAATGTTCAGGTGATGAGCACACTAATATCCCTGACTTAAACATCGGGAAAACTACGTAACAAAACACTTGTACCCCTTGATATTTTGAAATTTAAAAAAAAAAAAAATTTATGAGGTTTTCTATTTTCAAAATATTCCCATTGTGTTATTTCTACCTTCCAATTTGTTGTCTTTGGTGTAGTAACTTTCTAAATAGCCATCTCCATTCTTTTGGTACTGTTCTTACATGGAGTTGCTTGTCTAATTGTAGGTCTGGCATATATTTAGGAGACCCTGAACCCTGAAGAAGGTTTTCTTTTGAGGAACTTGTGAAGCAGATCCCTGACCTACTCATGTTTCTTTCTTTCTGTCTCTTTTCCTCTTGGCAGAGAAAGGGTAGGATCAGATGAGGATACAACTGATTTGGAGAGAATGACACCTAGTTTTCAGTCCCTGGGCAACCCAGGCCCTCCATTTGTAGTGGACATTATTTGTGTCAATGCAGCAGCCAGTGACCCCCACAGTGAGATAGAACTGCAGTTTACAGAATTCAAAATCAGGCAAAATGATTCCCAATTGCCTTTTTTTAAATGAAACTTTTAGTCCACTTTATTAGTTTGCCCATGTCTCATGGGTTCTACTTAAAAGTAACTTGAAGGTATTTGTATTCTAAGCACCTTAGCCCAGTGTCTGGCTTAATGGTAGATTCCCCACTCCCCATCCCAAAATATATTGGGTGATTAGTGAATGAATGTCTTCAAGGTGGAAGGTCAGAAATTACCAGCTGGGGTTTTCTGCCATCATCTTCCTGTATAAAGAAGCTATTTCTTAGCCAGGCGTTGTGGTGGGCGCCTGTAATCCCAGCTACTCAGGAGGCAGAGGCAAGAGAATCGCCTAAGCCCAGGAGTTGGAGGTTGCTGTGTGTGCAACGCCATGGCACTCTACCAAGGGGGAAAACGTGAGACTCTGTCTCTACAAGAAGTCTCTGGCTCCTCCTTCCCCTGACACTGAATCTGAATATATCTGGAAGTAGGTAGGGCTTGGGGATTATAGGTTGAACAAGCTTTCCAGGTGATGCTGATGCTCATTAGAGTTTAAAAAAAAAAAAAGAAAGTAAAGAAATATTCCACAGGAGATAATATTTGCAAATTGTATCACTAATAAGGGACTTACATTACAATTCAATAATAAAGAGACAACAAGTCCCAGCTACTCGGGAGGCTGAGGGAAGAGAATCGCCTTAAACCCTGGAGTTGGAGGTTGTGTGAGCTGTGTGATGCCATGACACTATCCCAAGGGCGATAAAGTGAGACTCTGTCTCTACAAAAAAAAAAAAAAAAAGAAGCAGCTAATTCTAAGTTTTGAATGTATTATGGTAGTTGACAGTAATGTTGGAATGATTGACCTAATCATGGTGGTAACATTTCAAGAGGAAATTGTAAACTAACCTCCATTTGGTAAGTTTCATAGCCAGTTTTTCATGAGTATTCATGATCCTTTCTAGTTCTTTTTCTGTGGGTTCAGGTGTTATCCCTATACATCTTGAAATATATGCAGTATATATATAAATATATATATATATATGTATTTTTAAAAATGCACCTCTCTTCTTGCCCACATTTATACCTGACTGTAGTCCAGGAGGGCCCAGGAGGACCAAATGTTTCATGATGTGTGATGGGCTTTTTCCCCTCGTGTAAGATAATTCTTGCTACCATACTATCACTAGTTAAGAGCTCTGTAAATTCAGAGGAAGATAAAAAGAATATCACGGACCATCTGTGACAGAGGCAACTTCCCTGAAGTGGTAGTAGCTTGGACTTTTAAGGATGAGTAAAATTCAGATAAGAAAGATGTGGTTAGAAGTTTACTTGACAGGGATATGTAAAAAGTGAGGGTCTAGAATTCATGTAGGGGAGTAGTTGGTGATATTTCTACAGATAAACTGGGGTTAATTAGGAAGTTTTTGGATCTTAAAGATTAACGTCATAATTTTAAAGCTTTAATCTTAGCACTAGGTGCAGTCACTCAAGTCTGCATAGTGAGAAGGGGCAGGATTAGAAATCAGTCTTTTTTTTTTTTTTTTTGAGACAGAGCCTCAAGTTGTCACTCTGGGTAGAGTGCGGTGATGTCACAGCTCACCGCAGCCTCCAATTCCTGGGCTCAAGCGAGTCTCCTGCCTTTGCCTCCCAAGTAGCTGGGACTACAGGTGCCCGAGAAATCAGTCTTTTTATTCTTTTTTTTTTTTTTTTTTTTTTTTGAGACAGAGCCTCAAGCTGTCACCCTGGATAGAGTGCTATAGCATTACCAGCTCACAGCAACCTCCAATTCCTGGGCTCAAGTGAGTCTTTTTGCCTCCGCCTCCCAAGTAGCTGGGACCACAGGCGCCTGCCACAACGCCCGGCCATTTTGTGGTTGCAGCCATCATTGTTGTTTGGCGGGCCTGGGCTGGATTCGAACCCGCCAGCTCAGGTGTACGTGGCTGGCGCCTTAGCCCGTTGAGCCACAGGC